>CAKNXH010002390.1:273473-312081 GCA_932178445.1 Andricus quercusramuli | reverse complement strand
ATACAGTGTGTCCCAGACTCAAGTGTCCGGACTTATATAGCCGTATAAAAATTAAAAAAATAAATAGAAAATTCCTTTTCCAAAAATCAGTTAAGTTTTAGTTTTTTAGTTATAAAACATTTAAGCTGGACCAATCAGGAGCGCCGTATAAATAGCCGTATGTGCGTGAACGGGATTCCAACGTAGTGTTCTCCCGTCGCTAACCCCACCTCAGCGCTCTCTTCCATAACACTTCGTTCAAATCTGGTTCACGGACACACGGCTTTTTATACGACGCTCCTGATTGGTCCAGCTTAAATGTTTTATAACTAAAAAACTGATTTTTGGAAAAGGAATTTTCTATTTATTTTTTTCATTTTTATATGGCTATATAAGTCCGGACACTTGAGTCTGGGACACCCCGTATATTGCTTTCTCATACAGGGAGGTTTGTAATGACCTACATTTTCAAATATACTATTTTCACGTATTTTGATGTAATTCGACCCCAGGAGCTCAAAAATATATATTTTTTTTTAATGTCCGCGTGTGTGTGTAACTTTTTTCTGTTCACCATATCTCGAAAAGTAAATTAGCTACGATCATGAAATTTAGATAAAGTGTAGCTACGATGAATGTCCAGGTCTAATAGATAGTTCGCGTATCGATTGTTAAAACGTTTATGACTTACCAGTACCGGTTTATGAAGTTCCAAAAAAATGGTTTATTCTGTTTACATAAGAAAAATTTCTTCGATGTTCCAAATACGAAAATATTATATTAATTTAGTGTATTTGTTCGCCTCCTTGAGGCATATTCATTGATTTAGTGATAAACCTTTTATGACCACCCAGTACCGATTAATGAGGTTGAAACAGTGTATTCTGTTCATATGAGAAAAACTTTGTTCGAACATTCTATAACCTCTTATGATCTATCAATATCGATTTATAAATTTGAAAAATATGTTGTTTATCTTGTTGATATAAGGAAAACTTGTTTAATATTGGGAAAACCAATTGTAAACGACTAAAAAAGTAAAAATATTCATGTAAATTGGGAATCATAAATATTGTTATTATTAATAATTATTTTTATTTTGGGAACTATAATCCCAGAACAAACGAATTGTAAATGACAAAAAGAAAGTATGAAAGGATTCATGTAAATGGAAAATGATAACAATTATTTTTTTTTTTTCATACTTTTTCTCGGATGAACCCGGTTTTTCGTCATAGCCACGGACTAAGTCAAGTGACTGATGAGATCAGGATGTTATAAGTTATTTCAATACGTTGTTTGAAATCATTTACGATGATGTTGTAAGTACAAAATTAGAAGCATGATGTAGTTTGCAGTTTGGCTTTGCCGCTGTTATCCTTACACAGCGGCCGTGAGTGTTGAAGGTGACACCAGTCGCCTCTGGATGCTTTCTTAGAGCTACCATGTATCACGCCATAGGTTCTTAGTCACTTGCTTCCTGATGGTCTAGGAAGTTTCTTACAATGCGACAGGTGTTTACTGTTTAATAAAACCGCCTTTTGAGCTGCTGCCAGTACCCTACTGACTCCTAAACGTTCAAGATGTTCAGTGCATCTTGCGTGAACATTGCCTGTAGCCGAAATCACAATAGGATGAATAGATGCATGTTTCACATTCCTCCATATTGCCTTAACTTCATGCCTTAGCTCGCTATACTTATGAATCTTGGTTGTATAGGTTGCCTGCAAATGTCGGTTGAGCGGACAAGCAATGTCGATGATGTAGACCAGGGGTCTCCAAAAGTAGATCCTGTATCTACTAGCGATCCCAGGCCAGTAGGTCGGATCTACCAAGCTCTGACCCAGAACTGTCAAAATCCTTTACCTGATTCGAGCCGCTTGAAACCCCTTGAAAAAAAGGATCCTCCAAGTTCAAATTTCAGAACTGAGCCCTTCCAACAGGGACTTTTTCCCGAGAGGTCATAAATTTTCTCTCAGTTTTCCTTCGAAAAAAAAAATGGTAGATCTTCAAACAGGTGGAGCGATCCTGGGTCACGCTGCACTTGTCGATTGTGGAGACCCCTGATGTAGACTCTTCCACCTTTTTTCTCTCGCATCACGATGTCAGGTCGATTGGCTCGGATGTAATGATCCGTCTGGATGGTCACATCCCAATATAAGATGTAATCTTCATTTTCTAAAACGGACAATGGAATGTATCTATAGAAAGGCATCCATTCTGTTAAGAGTCCTAGGTTTAAGGCAAGTTGTTGATGTACAATGCCCGCCACATCATTATGTCTGTGCGTATATTCTCTTTGAGCCATTACGCGACAACCATCAATAATGTGCTCGATAATGTGCTCGATAATGTGCTCGATAACAATTATTATTATTAAAAGTTATATTTTTGTGCAAAATATTAGTTTCTAAATATTGGTTTTTAATTATTAGTTACATACATTTGAATTATGATCGAGAAAAAAATACTGATATAAATTTATGAAATCATAACCTTTTCATAGTTTTCTGAGTGAATTGACTTTTGAGTCAATTTAAAGAATTAATTTACTATCAAAATGTATAATTTCTTCGTTTATTGACATCGTTACTACGTTTTCGAAAAATATCCGATTTAATTGACCCAATTATTAAAATATTCTACATTTGCATGATTATCATCTTTGATTTTGATGCTTTAAAGAATTACGCAGTAAATTAATAAGTTTTTCATAGTTTAATGAGTTTTAGACATGTGTTTTCGTTTGGTCTAAAAAGTTAACTGTCAACATTTTCAAATTATTTTTAAAACGTGAACATGACATCTGATGTCACTTGCTGGTAGAAACCCAATATCAAAATGTAATAATGAAAAAACAGAAGCATCACTAGTTGTTAAATATTTATAAAAAATGGAGTTGGCCATTTTCACAATATTTCTAGTTTGCGATATTGAAGAAAGCAGATGTTTGCGAATGGTAACAGAGTTTGTATATAGATGTAAAACAAATCGACTACGAGCTACTTCATCCAAGAGATGTGAGCTTGAAAGAAAAGTGGTGAAAAAGTCCAGCCAGCTCTGTCGCCCACTTTTCTGCTTGGGGCCAAGAGTTCAATGATCGATGAGCGATGACCGGAAGTGGTCGAAAAATCTGGTTTGGCTCCAACCGCGAAAAAATGCAGTCAATCCAATTCTCCACTTGCAGAAAAGGCTAATTTGTGCGTTTATTGGAAAAAGCAGGCATTATACATATTTCCCAATAACACCTAATGTATAATTTAGTTTGATAAAAGAGTTATCCAATTTGTTCACTCTGCGAATTTTCATATTATTCATCTGAAATTATTACAATGGGTTCATTCTATTGAAATTTGGTGCTTAGGCGAGAAGCTCTTTTTGAATTATATGCCAATAATAATCGTAAAAGAAATCTAAAGAGCTCAAATGCTAGAAAATGTATTGAAGCTTCCGGTTCCCAGAGGACGTGAGTTACAAGGGATAATCAATTTCATGCAGCATCCCGGGAATAGTACAAGTTCTACCAACAGCTTTCCGTACTTGAACAATTTTCTACTTAGAGGTCGTTCAAAAATTACGTGAAACTCTACAAGAACAGAAACAGTTATCGTAGGAGAAAAAAATTATTCTCAATTTGTTTATATATAATTTTGGATCAGTAATGTGTTAATAATTGAAAATTCCTTAATCAGGCTAGCCATTTAAGAACTATGAACATTCCCGATTATTGTCTTTCGAAACTAAATAATTCAATTTCAAGTATTCAAATGAAATTTTAAATTTAAACAATATAATTCAGAACAATTCTGATTTTGAAGCCCTTAAACTAAACATTAAACATTCGCAATTGAACAATTTCAAAATAAGACACTCAATATTATACAAATTTAAAATTAGGCCTTCGAAGTTGAAAAGTGTTAATATTATCAGCTTAAATTCAGATAACGTTTTGAAATTAATCATTCAAAATTCTACAATTTCAAAGAAGGAGCCTTAAAAATTTTAACACATTCAAATTCAATGCTTTAAAAATTAGACAATCTCCAAATGAAGAAAATTTTAAATTAAACAATTCAAAATCAGAATTTATTATATTTGGACGAGTTTGATTCACAGACCTTCAAACAGAAAGAGTTTAAATTAGACATTTTCAAAACAAATGTGTTCAAAATTTAGTTATTTTTAATTATTATTATTTTTTATTTTATTTTTATTTATTTATTATTTTTAATTTTAGTCAAATTTACAATTCAAACGGCGATACCACGCTGAAAACACCAGTTCCCGTTAGATCACTGAAGTTAAGCAGTGTTGGGCGCGGTTAGTACTTGGATGGGTGTTCGGGGAATACTGCGTGTTGTTGACCCGTCGTGGGTGTGGTGGACCCACACTGGTAGTATTTATCCACCTAGAAACACTACCCGAATCGGGTAGTGAGGCAATGAACTTTCGAGTTCGAAATGCTAATCAATTTTTTTTTTTTTGTGTTCAAAATTAAAGCATTCTAAATTTTTAAATTTTTAAATCAGACGTTCAGTATTGTACAAATTTCAAATTGAAAGCCTTTAGAGTTGAAATGTTTTAATATTAGCACATTCATAATTAGATAATATTTTGAGTTAAATCATTCTACACTCTACAATGTCAAAGAAGGATCCTTAAGAATTTAAACAAATTCAAATGCAATGCTTTCAATGTCAGACGATCTCCAGATGAGAAGATGTATAAATTATAGAATTTAAAAGTAGACGCATTCACTTTTAAACATACATTTATGAATTAAAAATTATTTACATTTTTGGGGCGTTGATTCATAAATTATACAATTTTCAAAAATCAAAATTGAAACCCAAACAGGTTTGCATATTTAAAACGAATGAACACTTAAACATTCCGAGACAAATTTAATAATTAACTCGTTTAATTTCACATCAGTACATATGTCAAGTTACATTCGAAATAATTGGATATATGTTTTTACTAAAAAAATGTATACGAGTTAACAACATTTTCGACCAGAAAATAAATTCACTGTCAGTCATAGGTTTTTTACCGGGTTCAACAAGTTTCTATTAATTTTCCGGCCCAGTAGCCACCTTTTTGAAGTATATATCAAAATGGAGTGATTAAAAAAAAGATTATTGAATCTGAACACTCAGGCTAGTCTAAGTTGCACTTTTTTAGTCAAAAAATGTTTCAAATAAAAAATGCAAAATCAAATATGATTTAGAGGTCCCCTATTTGATTTCTGTATTTTTATTGATTTTTTGTAGTTTTTATTTTCTTAATTCCTTGAAAATGCGCTATTAAATCTTTTTACATTCAAAATTATCCTCTTTTATATTAGCGTCATTATACATAGTTTAATGACAAATTTTAAACTCATTTTCAAAGAAAATAATAATTTTTTCTTACTTTTTTCATATTTTTCTACAATAAGTATAACGCAAGACGTAGCACAATAGGCTTTATAGTTTGAGCGCCAGGGGAACTAACTAAACTTCTTTGAAATTTACTTATTTTGAAACTGGCACACCGTATATCAAATTATTATAGAAAAATATAAAAGAAGTAAAATAAAATGATTATTTTCCTTGAAAATGAGTTTGAAATGTTGCATTCAATAACGTACAATGATGGTAATGTAAAAGGGTAATGTAAAATTCTATACGAATACAAATTTAATACTTGCATTGTCAAGACATTGAGAAAATGAAAGCGCAACAAAAATAAATAAAAAAGACAAAAGTCAAATATAATAGCCCTAAATCATATCTGTTTTGAAATTTTTGTTTTGATATAATTGTGGACAAATAGGTTCAATTTAGGCTAGCGAGCGTGTTCAGATTCGAAAATAATTTTGTTTGTTTTATAAAATGAATAACCCTAATGTAAAATTATAAAAATTGGCCAAAAATTAATCAGCATATACAAAATTTCGAACTTAAGTAATGAACTGGCAAATTATTCTCACAATCTGAGCAAGACATAAACATTTTGAGCTGCAAATCGCACGCTCTGCAATTGATGTCAGAAACACGCACTTCCATATTGTGCTTTATCGACTAAGGGGCTGACACTGCATTCTGAATTCCACTCGATTTATTGGGATGTCGATATTCAATTTTTTCAAATAATCGAAAAAGAGTAGGCAATTTACATACTAAAGATAAATTCTTAAATGAAATTTCTTTCAAATATTTTTAAATCATTTATTTAATCACATATAGTGTAATTAACCTTATCGAGGTCTCTTTTCGAAACATATATTCTATATTTCTTAAATTTCCAGCTCATGCAAAACCTAAAGCAAACTCATCAATTTCAATATGCACAGACACATACACACACCAAGGAAATAAACTAACCGACGTAATTAATTAGTACTCGATTGAATCGCTTACCATGAATCTGTAGATGATGTGTACTTTGTCAGAGACGCCGAGATCTTTGAAGTTCTCAGTATTCACTCTTTACTTAATTTTAACCGTTATTTTCTTACAAATAAGAGAATAGAATTTTTTGATTATTAACTAATAGTAGTTATCATAATAATTGATGAAATACATTGATCCATTAAGGTCACCGATTAGAATTTACCTGAAATATTCCGACCTCAATTCGTAAAATTAAAACCAACCTTTAATTTGATACTGCTATATTCATTAGTTGGATTCCATTTATAGAAATGGAGAGGTGAAAATGATGGAAAATATTTAGTGCTTATTTTCTGCTGACAGAAATAATGACACAAAAAGTTAACCCAATTATTTGTCGAGCACAGATCGTTACTTATTAAACAACTCGTGGTCGTATTGCTGCAGGGCAATGACGAGTAACGAGTTAACATGAACAAATGATGAAGTTTATTGACTTAAACTATTCACAAGTTTATTTTTCCTTATACAAAGTTTTATTTGCTAGCTCCAATAGATCAGGAAAAACTTGGAAATCAGCGAGAAGTCCTGAATTTTGAGAAAAAAAAATCTTGCCAAAGTCAAGGATAATGAATTTCAATTTTTCAATTTTTAATTTGCAATTGTTTTATTTTCAAAACTAAATTTTGCGGCCAGCCTGATGTAATATTCTTGTCAGCAATGTATTTGCCTTGTATTTCTGTTTCTTTTTTTTTTCAGCTTCTTCCCCCAGCCGATTATATCTTTAGTTAAAATTTGTACTATTTGTTTGAAAATTCCAAAATTTGGTTAAAAATGCATCCTTCTAGGTTGAAAGTTCAACATCTTTATTAAAAATTCGTCTTTTTGATTTGAAAAATTCATCTGTTTTAGAAGAAAATTCATCTTTTTTTGTTGAAAATTGAACTACTTGGTTACATCTTGAACCAATTTGTCCAAAAATCTTTTTTTGTTGTTAAAAATTCAGCGTTTTAGTTGAAAATTCATGTCTGGTTGAGAATCTTTTTTCAAAATTAATTTTTTTTAACTGAAAATTTAACTATTCCAGATAAGGATTCATGATTTTTCTCGTTTTTGAATAAAAATGCAACTATTTGGTTGAAATTTCACATTTTCAGATTAGAAATTCCAATGTTTTATAGAAAATTCATCTTTTGGTTTGAAAGTTTAACAATTTGGATGAACTTTTTTTCTTTCTTGACTGAAAAATCTTTATTTGTTAAAATTGTTGTTGTTGGAAAACTCATCATTTTAGTTGACAATTTATCTCTTTGGTTGAAAATTAGTGATTTTTCTTGAAAATTATTTTTTTACTGTAAATTTAAATTTTTCATTTTTGGTTAAAAATTTATTTTTACTTTTGAAAATTCGTGTATTTTTTAAATATTAGTCTTTTCGGGTTTTAAAGGTTCAAAAGCCAATGTTTTGTAAAACATTCAACTTTTTAGTTAAAAAATTCAACTATTTAGTTGACAATGCAACGAATTTTGGTTAAAGTTTAATTTTTATTAAATAATTTGATGCTAATTGTTTTCTGTCTACTGATCGTAAATCAATATTTTTTTAATATTCATTTTCATTCATAAATTGTGAAAAAATTGCTGTCAAGCTCTGCCGGGATAAAAATCCAGGTCTTTTAGATTGTCGGTCTTATATTCTTACCCATTAAGTTATGGAGATACGAACAATTTAATTTAATTTATTTATTTCAATTCAATTTGAATTTAATCTTCATTGTTTGAAAATTGTACTATTTGGTTAAAAATGCATCATTTTAGGTAGGAAATTCAAGTATATGGTCATAAAAGTCAATTATTTTGTTGAAAATTCAAGTACTTGGTTACAAATTCAACTATTCTGTTCAAAATTTAAAATTATTATTTTATTGGAAATCCCAGTATATTATTGTAAAGTAATCTTTTTTGGTAAAAAATTTAAGTGTTTTATTGAACATTCGTCTGTTGGGCAGGAACGACGTTCTTTTGGATTGAAAATTGATCTTTCTTTTTGTGAAAAATTCAACTATCATATAAAAAATTTAATTATTTGGTGTTGCAAATTTTTATTTGTAATTTTCAATTATTTTGTTAAAGACATCTATTTGGTCTAAATTTAATAGCTTTGTTGGGATTTATCCTTTTAGATTGAAAATTCTTTTCCTTACGACAAAAAGATAATCTTTTTTGGTTGGAAAAAATAAATAAATTTTTTATTTTTTACCTGAAATTGTTGTATTCCGTTTATAAAAGACTATGTGTTAAAAATGTTATGAAAATAAAACTTCGGACTTCGATTATTAAAGGTCATTGGTTAGGAAAAAATTAGGGAAAAGTCAGGGAATTTTGAAAATGAAGTTTTTCGGCCGCCCTGGTTATAAAAAACATTATTTTTATAATAAATCTGGAAGTTTCTCAAGAATTGAGAATTGAATTTAATATGGAAAACGTGACAAGGGAAACTTAACTCAGAAGACAAACGAGAAGAAGAGAGCAAATGGGAAAGAAGTTTCACAAAATGAAGAGAAACTTGAAATCCTAGAGAAAGTTGGATATGAGGTAATACGTAGAGGTTAACTCAAACAAGGAAAATGTAGAATTGGTTGAAGTAGGATCAAGAAAAGTCGATGATAAGGGAAAAAGAGTAAAGTTGGATGAGATCAAATAAACGAAGACGAGAGAAACTGGAAACTGACTTTTAAAGAAAAAGTTGGGTTTTGTTTCCTCCCAAGTGAGGAATATTATTATTAGCAATCATCATTTGCGCACAATATGTTTACTGTTAGCAGGGAAATTTTCTATATAAATATTTCACTATCCTCTTAAAACAAAAACAAGTTTCTGATCATTTCCTGGTTATCAAACAATATTTCGAAAAAATAAAAAATACAAAATTTAAACTTTGATACCTATTAATATTATTATTGTCTTGTAAGACTGGTCCGCTTAAATTCCGTAGAAAAGCAATTAAAACGTATTGTGCCATGCCTTTTTATTTTAAAAGCCCGGTGGATCAGAGTTCTGCACACGGGTCGTCCTCGCTGCTAAAGTATCATTTAAGTCCTTTAGAATGAATACATATACCGCCAGACCACTCCACTTCATTGTATTTGCATATGCCAGTGAACATTTTTCTTTTACTGAGGTGAGCTTAAAATCCCTGTATGTATTTAATCACAACCAGTGATAACCCACGGCTGCATCCACATTTATTAGAAGTACTCGCATTTGCCTGGACGTTTGGTCAGGGGAGAGGAAAACTGCAGAAAACCATCTCCCGAGGTCAGCCGGGTTTTCAACAGTCGAGTTTGAATCCTAAACTACAAAATCAAAGCATTCGAATCATTCGAACTCCTCTGAATTTACATGATTTAAAAATAAAATTAAATCATTTTTAATTAATCAATTTATGAAACAATTTCATCAGACTTTTTCGAATTTAAGGTTCTTTCTCTTGTCTGAGAGAAATCTTAGGTTTATTCATTTAAATATCTCCAGATTAAAAAATGGACATATTTTTATTTATTCGTAAAAATGATCGGACTGGGATTCCAAGGTACTTCAGAGAATTTCAAAGATTTCAAAGGATTCATGGTTTGAACATAATTTTAAATATTTTGCCTGGTAAGCAGTTTTAAAGAATTTCCTTGAATTTAGACAGGTTTGGGAGGATTTCATAGGATTGATAAGATTTGAGGATATTTTTTAGGATACTTCGATTTGAGACGATCTCCAAGATTTACTAACATATCAAAGGATTTTGTCATGTTTTCGAGTATTTCAGTAATTTGTAGAGATTATAAAGGCTTACAATAACGCATTTTAATAAATTTCCCAGAATCTCCAAAAATTTCATAAGTCTTTGAATATTTCATGGGATTTCACGGAATATCAATAGATTCCATTTAATTTCATGGGATTTCAACCAATTTTATAATAATTTAAGGGATTTCGAAAAACTACAAAGTATTTGAAATTTTTTAGAGTAGGGGATAGGGTTATTTTCAAAAAATTTTAAAAAATTCCCGGAATTTCCAAGGATTTCAACCATGTTGGGCGACCTAAAAAATGTTAATTCAGTTTAAAAGAATATCTTAGAATTTTGGAAGATTTTAAAGAATTTATAGGACTAAGTTATTTTACGATATTTTAATGAATTTCAAAGAATTTATTCACAAAAAGTGAGAGATTTCAAACTATTTTCAATATATTTCATGAATCTGAAGAGATTTTTAGGCATTTAGGGAATTTTAAAAGATTCCAAGGAATTTTCAAAAGCAATAAAATTTCAAGATATTGCAAAAGATTTCGAATGATTTAAAATATTTAGAGCAATTCAAAGGATTCCGCGGAAGTTTTAAGAGATTATAAAAATGTTAATGAATTTCCAAAGATTTCAAATATTTGAAATATTTTAGGATGTTATAAAAGATTCCAAGAAATTTTTAACAGATTTCAATAATTTGAAGGTATTTCGAAGAATTTAAACAATTTTTGAATATTTTGAAAAATTCCGAGGGATTTTCAAAGCATTTTACCGGATTTCCGAGAATTTTAATGATTTTAAGGGATTTTAAAATCTCTTAAGGTATTTCAATTTTTCCGGGATTTCAGGATACCACAGGATTCATGAAACTTCACGGGTTTTTCGAGGGACTTTATTGGATTTCAACGGCTTGTAAAGATTTGAAGTGATTTTATAATATTTCAAGGGGTATTAAAAGCAATTTCATAAGATTCAAGAAATTTTAATAGGATTTTCCAGATTTAGAGGATTTTATTTTTTTTATTCCACGGACATTTTTTAAGTTGATATTGAAAGAGTTAAAGAGCAGAGCATCTACATAAAACCTACTGAATTATCATGTTTCTAAATGAGCATTATAAATTAGGAACATTAAAAACAAATATTTGCGAATTCCAATGTTTGGGCTTTAAAACTACCACAAAAGTTTAATCAATCAAAAAAAGTTGAAAATTATATCATTTTTAATTAAAAGCTTTAGAAATAGTAAATTCAAGCTTAACTTTTTCACTGAAAATTAAACATTTCCAAACATCTTTTGCAATTGAAATATCCTCCCTCAAAATAGGATCGTGAAAACAAGTTGTTCAATATTAATAATTTTCGAATTATGCATCAAGTTTTCTGAAATTCATCAACTTAATCTAAAGAGAAAAAGTAATAGCTTTAAAATCAATTATAAGACATTTCCATGCAAGCGCATCAACTTCATGTTACGCCTAGTCAAAAATAATGTCAAACTGACGTATGCTTGATAAACTGACAAATTGACAGGACAGAAAAAGTCGCGGCACAAATTAACACACGAAAAGCTATCGAAAAAGTAGAAACTTTAATCAGGAAAAAATAATTTAATTCAAAGATTATAATTATTAATTAAGTGGTTTCCCTAACAAATTTAATTCTGCGCAAATTATGAAGACTTCCAAAAACTTACGTATGACTCTTGAACGGAATCTTTTTCTTACCTGAAACAGAAAAAATTACATTTCAATATGAAAGAGCACTTAAAACTAATAAACAATTATTTCGTATTATAGCCTAAGTTTACAACTTCCCTCAATTTATCTTTAGCACCCTCATGAAAAGAAGCGATAGCTTGTCATTCGCTTATATGACTACGCACAAAACTTCAAACAAGGGCAGTTATCGATACCAAGTGGAGTACTCAAAATACGCAATAAAAATTTGCTCGTTGACCCAAATAGGAACGAAATGGCATCATCTTCACCGACCGAAATGAGGTTTAAAAATTGGTTGTCGTGCGTGAAAAGCGCTACCATATTTCCTGGTTTTCGAAGCTGGATTGACAAGCAAGCCAATCGGCACAATAGAAATTTTTTGTCTAGTTCGGACTTCGTTTGCATTACACGGAAATAAACGTGATTCGGGAGAAAGTGAGTTACGCCTTGTCGCAGGAAAACTAGTCGGCTATGTTTTATCGCTAACCGCCAACAAAATTGGAAGGGTGTTCCGCATAAATTCACTATTTTCCAGATTGGGCTGGCATTATTTGACATCTTCGTCATCGATAACGTGGAGGATATTCGTCCAGATTGATCATCAAAAAGGAAACAGAAAAAAAGGAAAAAATTTCACCTAGGCAATAAAAATCCCAGCTCATTTAATTAAAAACTTGAAAATTCATTCTTCAATTTCATTTAATAAACGCCTAAAATAAAACAAAAAACACAGAAATAGAATATTTCAACAGACTTCACAGCCTAAAATGCTCCCAAAACAGGAGAAAGAGGGTGATTTTTCACGAAAATAGGTAAATAAACTCTTTCAAATAAAATTAATGTATAGGTACCATGTTACTTTCAACATAAAACGCTTAAGATTTCAAGTCGAAATGTATTGCGTTTTCAACAAAAAAGTAAATTTTAAATAAAAAAATTAATTTTATACTGAACAGTTTTAACAGTTTTTTTTTTAACTTTTAAGCAAAGTAGATGAATTTTCAACCACGCAGGTGAATTCTTCACCTAAAAAGATGAATTTTTAAATTAATGGTTGCATTTTCAAACAAAAAGATTAAACTTCAACCAAACATAGTTGCATTTTCAATCAAACAGTTGAATTTTAAAGCCCAAGAGTCGAATTTTTTAGAAGAGAATTGAATTTTAAATCCGAAAGGATGAACTGTATATAAAAAAGAAAAGTGTTTAACAAACCAATTACATTTTTAACAAAATAGTTAAATTTTTAACACAATAGTTGAATTTTCAATACAAAAATATTAATTCTCAACAAAAAATACAATATTTGATATTTTAACAAAAACAAATTTAAATTACAAATCAAACACATATGAATTTAGCCAGAAAAGATGAATTTTCAACCATGAAAAATTTTTAAGTCAAGAGAGAAAAAAAATGTCAACCAAACTGTTGAATGTTCCAATTAAAAAGGCGAAAGTAATGGAATTTTCAATCAAAAAGATTAATTCTCTACTAAACAAAAACGACTTTGCAACCAAATACAAAAATTTGAAACCAATAAGAAAATATTTAAATTTTCAGTTAATAAAATGGATTTTCAACCAAAAACGAAGGAATTTTCAACAAAATAATTACATCTTCAACCAATCAAATGAACAGTTTAACAATGAGGTTCATTCAATTAGTAGTTGAATTTTCTACCAAAAAAATATAAATTCTCAATAAAAAATTTTATCGTTAAATTTTCAACTAAGAACGATCAATGTTCAATGAAAAATATAATAGTTACATGTCCAGTTAGAAAAAAAAACAATTTTAACACACAAAAAAGAATTATCAACAAAATATTTGAATCCTCAACCAAACAGTAGAATTTTCATCCAAACATATAATAACACACTTTTTAATTAAAGAAAATTAACTTTCAACGAAAAATAATTGGATTTTCTCTTTGGGTTCTAATGATTTAGTTCGCATTTAAGCGAACAAGTAAGAATAGGAGGAAAAGCGTGATTTCCGTATTTGGAGATGCTTTACTTGTAAAATAGAATCATTACTTTTCATTTTTTCAAGCATTTCAAAAAATTGTTATTTACATTTATAATTTCCATGTGTGATGTTACATTCTGTGTTAAACCCACCCCCATCAGGCATACATGGCCACGAAACCTGCTGGTCGCGGCGGGACCCCGAAATGTAACGTAGTTTTTGAACGGCTCCTTTTTCAAATGAGACTGATAGAAAGGATGTAAAATCGAAACTCGTCACGAGGACAAAACGATTTTATTACTTTCCAGCGCCAGGTATTCCATGTCGACCAAATTGAATTTTGATACCAGAGGAAGATTTAGAGCTCGCTGCTGGCTTCTGCACCTACTGCAGATTAGTTTTACGGTTTCATCAATATTACTTTGAGAGGAGTGGATCGTTTGCCAAAAAATACCATTTCCTACTACCAGGAAATCGAAGCTCGAGGTTTCATTTGGAAAATTCAATCGATTTTGTAGAAAAAAAGATAGAACAAAATTTGCGAAAATAAAATGGGTACGCTTTTTTACTACCCTGAATTTTAAATACAAAATTCTGATAAATCAGCCGAGTTTCAGACCACTCTCAGTAAAATTGATTAAAATGTATCTCTCGCTTTCGATATCCAGTTTTCAAAGCTGCATATCTATAAAATGAAAATCGCTCCAAAGGTTTCAAACTGAGTTCAACAATTTACATACAATCTACAGAGCATATCACACTGCCAGAAATATTCACCGTTTACATTTTCCGATTCTTTACTCACCTAGAATTTTTCGATTCGCTGCAAAATATTAGTGAGATCTGAATATTTTTATAATAATACATCAGAGAAAAGTTTCAAATTTACAGATGATATATTATGTATAATAATCTGCCATTAATTCATTGTGTTCATATTGAAGTTTCTCAGTTTCTTGCATGAAAATTCTTCATCAGTGATTTTGAAGATAATCTTTTTGCACATTAGATTAAAATGCATGCATTCCAAAAATCGTGATACACAATTTTTAAATTAACGATTCCTAACGACTTCATTTCAAGAACATAATTGAAGAATGCTTCAATTTTTAAACGAAGTATGGAATTGTTTAATTTTTAACACTACAACTTTGAACTCATTCATTTTGAAAGTTTTCAATTACCAAGAATATTATTTTCAAAGTTTTCAGAATGGTTGAACTAGAAAGATTTACAATATACTTCAATTCTACAATAATGTAGTTTAGAGTATAGACCATTCTGTATTTTTAATGTTATGAAATAAAAATGTATGGACGAGGACGCACGCTTTGGGCGCGTGCATTTGCTACTAGTTTGTAAATTAATAATAAATATAACGTTTTCAAAAATTGAGAATTTCTAATTACGTTTTATACTTTTCAAATAGGGAAATGTCTATTTTGGAGTCCCTACGGATACCAGACCTTAAATATCATGTCTTAAACTTCAAACTGTCAGGAGTAAAAGATACCCTATATCGAATGGCCACGATTAACAGAAATTGAAAATGGTTGATTCAACATCGTGAGCGAAGATGATCAGCAAAATTCCCAACATCGGTTAGCAAAATGCGTTCACCAGTGAGCAAAATGATCTACATGGTTACGAAAACATTTTGCTCACTATGTGAACATCGTTCTGGATGAATTTGGGTTAGTCACTGCTCACTACCAGTGTGATGGCCCAGTACGAACTCAAGGACGAGACGAAGCTGAGCCGTAGGGTGAGCTCTGTGCCTTCACACTCGTAGTGAGCAAACCACCATTTGGCCTCTAGTATCGAAACATACAATTCCTTTACAAATTACAATCCCAAGCCTGTGATGACCTACCGTTTACAAACATCGAATATAACCTCACTGAACCAACATGATGTTAACATAATAACCGTTTACGATACTATTTCGCTCACCGATGTTGGAGCCAAAGGAGTGTTTAGCATGTATGTGTGAATACAAATTTTATATTCATATTTTCAAAACTGAATTTTATATACTGTCAAATTTAAATTCTAAAAATTAACGTGAATTCATGAAACTCGGCGAATTTTTTGCATTTATATAAAATACCGTAAAAATATTTGACTATTTCTATATTCAGTCACTACGTATATGCAACTTCTAGTAGACTTATGTTCTCCCTCTATCTTAGCATGGAACAGCTTCTAGATGCTGTGACATTCTGCAATATTCATGATAAATGAGTGCACACACACACGCACACACAAACCAGGCGCAGGTGTATTATACGTGCCAAATACGATTTGTCCCTAGAAACCCCATGTATTATGGAAGTTACTATCACGCCCATGTCATGTTTTACGATGAAGAAACTGAAGAGTAATAATACCCAGAAAAATGAAGATTTATTAAGTGAAAACTATTTTTAAAAATATTCCACATCTCTTGATAGTAGTAGTAGTAGTGCTTAATTTGTTTGAGAATCTTCTGATTCATACAAGTAGGTTACAGTTCAATTCTAAAACTAACTGGTATTCTAATGAATAAAAGAAAACTAAAATTAAAGGTTGATGGTAAACGTTACCCTAGATGATTTAAACCATTTATAGTATACCATTTCTTAGGAGCACGACTCTCGATATAATACTCTCTAAACATGAATTAGTTTGTGATGGCTAATTGAAAAGCAAAACATCAGCCACGAATTCAATTAGCTATTACTGAATTAACTAAAAAAATGCGAGCTTCTTGTGCGTTTCATATTTTTATTGCCTAATTATCAAATTAAAATACATAATTCAGTTTAAAGTACTACAGAATATCATTAACAATAATAAATTCAAATAAATATTGAAAACCTATATCAGCTTTCATATAATTTTAATTTTGATCTTAATTTTCATTTTTATTACAGAAAAAATAAATTAATGTAAAATTTTATATCGTGATGCGATGTTCTTAGAAGACATTCTGGAATCATGAGTTTTACTGATTTCTTTCATTTTTGACATTTATCCATTTTAAACATGTTTACAAATGAAAATTCACCAACTATACAGTACAATTTCTTAAGATCAGTCTATTACATATACATCAATAAGAAATAATTACAGTGACATCACAGAGATTTTTCTAAAACTATGGAGATACATACATTTGTATTTCTATGAAAATAATACATGAAAAATAGTAACTGAAAGAATCTAGTCAGTTGACTGATATTCCTCGAATCTGCATCAAATCAGTATTGCATCCGCAGAAACTGCATACCTAATACGAACATATGAGCAATAAAGCGACCCGTAAACAACATTCTATTTCAAAGGCCGTTGACAGCTGCGTGCGTATAAATTACTGCAAATGTGATTACATGACAGTTACGCAGATTACGCTCCGTTACTCCATCTACAACCGGTTTTATACTCAATCAGATGATGAAAAGCTCATGGTCATGTTCAATCTCGAATTTCACTGTAAACGTAGAAATTAGTCAATTTGTACTCCATCATTCAGAGGAAATCGACCGAGAATTAATTTCGTCTAATCTTTCAATATAATTCAATTGAATGAAATGGGCTGTAGAAATTGCGTTTGGAATATATAAAACTTTTAGTATAGCCTTCACCCTATTATTTTACATTTAAACTTTTTTTTCGAAAAAATGAAATTAAAAAAAAGAGTCAGGAATTATTAAATTTTTAAGTCTTGAATTAAAAATTGTTTAATCTTGCATGCTTAAAATGTTTTCATTTCAAAACCTATACTTAATGAAAATTTAAATAATGTACATATTATTGAAAGTTTCAGATTTCTCTAGTCTGACAATTTCAAATTGTCAGAGTGACCGAAAACCCTAATTTTCAGGATCTCCAATATTTTAAAAAAAATTTGAATTTATTTATTTATTGCTACCAGAAAAGATTACTTTTCTACTACAAAAGATAACTTTTCATTTCTAAAAGGATGAATTTTCAGCGGAACAGTTGAATTTTTAACCAAATTCTTGAATTTGCAAACTACAAAAATTAATTGTCAACCACATAGTCTTCCAATAAAAAAGACTGAACTTTAACCAAACAGAGTTGTGTTTTTCAACGAACAATTACATTTTTTAGAAGGCAGTTGAATTTTCAGCAAAAAGATGGTAAACTTTCAATTCAAAAGAATGAATTTTCAACAGAACAGTTGAAATTTTAACCAAAAAGGGTGACTCTTTAACAAAAGCTTGAATTAAAAAAAAATACAAAATGGTTGAATTTTTAGGCAAATACATAAATATTCTACCTACAGATATGAATTTTCAACCAAAGCATGAAGTCTGAGAACAAAAAACATTAAACTTTAAAAAAAAGTGTTGCATTTTTAACGAAACAGATGAATTTTCAAAATAAAAAGCCGAATGTGTTAGAAAAAAGTTCGCTTCTTAACCTGAAAAAAAACAACAAATTTCCCATAAAGAAGTTAATTTTAAATCAAGAAAGATGAATTTTCAAACAAAATTTATTTATTATCTTTGATAGTTATTTAAAGTGCCTTTTATAGAAATTCCCTGACTTTTGCAAGAATTTTTTCAAAATCCCTGACTTTTCCCAGATTTCCAGGCTTTCCCTGGCCTACACAACCACCCTGATTTTTATTAATTTTTGTCCATACATAAATCAAAGTTTAAAATGTTCAGTGAATAAATATAGTCCTTTAGTTTTCAATAAGTCCAATTAAAAATGGTTTAGTTTATAATACTTGATTTTGTCAATTTTTAGTTTTAAACTAAGGAGTCATGAATAAATTGAAACTTTCTTATCATGAGAGATTTTAATTTTAAATTACTCAATAGACAGTTTTTGAAAATATTACTTAGAAGTGTCAAAAATATAAAATTTCAACGTCACGAATTATTTGACTATCATCATATATGTTTCTAATCCATTTAGTGAAATATTTCATCGAAAAATTTTGCTCTTTACAGAAAAGAAGACACTTAATTTTTTTTTAGATTCCTCGCCTATGGACCCATTATACGAGGTCAAGTAGATTTCTCGTTTGATATGGCAAAAGACTGACAAGTAGAAAATGGCTAGGTTAAGGGTGGAGGTTAAACCCTGGCGGTTCGTGAATGAGAAGGAGGAAAGAAATGAAAAGAATGAACTGAATTGCTCGAGTTGGGATCTAAGTGAAATAAGAATTTAAAAATGAGAACGAAAATATGACTCCGAGGTTTCATCTAATAATCCAGATTTTCTCGAAGTTTCTATTATGAATGAAGATATAAAGTTCAGAGTAGTCTTTATCTCGCCATCAATATTCTTTTGATGGAGGATTTTGAAGAATAATTTATGAACATGGGCTCCAACAAAGGATTAAAATATTGCCAAATCGGACTTTTACTATTTTTTTTTTTTCATTTTGTCTCACTATGTGGCGGTCACAGAACTACGATATATCAGCAAATGGCATAGTGCCAGGCATTGAACCGTGACGAGTCATGAAAGAGAAAAACAGAGAGCGTAGCGGTGCTTGACGATGCAAAAAGTGGAGGGAAAACGTTTATATACTTTTTTCCTCTCTGATGCTTCGAAAGCTTTAAAAATTTAAAGTATACTTTTATTTATCAGAAGAACATGTTTTGGAGTAAACTAAAATATATTTTATAATTCTTCAGAGAGGAGGGAAATGCAAAAACTGGTTCGCTGAATCGCTTTTTATTCTCCAACCGCGGTTAAAGATTTTAGTTCATCTCTTGTTCATTACGATTTTTATGTCGGTAATTAAATCCAACTGTGGCTTTTTATTTGACATACTAATTACGGAAATTTAATAAGAAAATACATTGGATCTCGACAAAGTTAAGCTAACTTTAAAAGTTATGAATTTTTAAAACTATAAAATGCCTGCACCATTAAGCTATTCATTAATTAAATATTACAGTCAAACGGGGTGATTTCGGACATGTGGAGTGAAATCGGACACCTCTAAATTCCCTAAATTGATAGGATGAATTACTCAAAACTTTTCCAAGAATCTGGAATCAATTCAAGCCTTGACTGATTCTAGATTCTGGTTAAAACCACACACCTCAAGCAATTTAAACTATCAATTTGGGAATGTCCGAATTTACCCCATATGTCCGAAATTACCCAGTTCGACGCCAGCTTCTGGAATCAAATCAGTTAAGTTTAATTTGACTTTCATCTGGAAATTTCAAATAAGGACTACGCTAAATTTTTAAATTTATATTATTAGGGTTGGTACAGCCTTATCTACTTTGAAAAATTGAAAAACTGACTAATTTTTAACCCAAAAAGTAAGTAAAAGTGACAATGTGCATCAATAATGTTACTAATGTTCATTTGAATTTAAAAGTATTTAAGAGAATTCGATTCATATGACTTCAAAATAATTCAAGTTACATTCAAAATGATTAAAATGATTTTTGAAAAAAATCTATTGATTTCCGTCAACTTGGAGTGAATTTAGAGGAATTTAAGGAAAATGAGAATAACTCGATGAAATTCATCAAATTAAAGTAAAGTGAAAGCAATTCAAAAATATACAAAAAATTCATTGAATTCTGTAAGCTGGAAACGAGTATTAAAAAACTTCACGGGAATCCAAAATAATTTTATAAAATGACTGAGAATTCAAGGTGAGTTTGAAAGACTCCAAAATGAATTGATCAAAGCCAAACACAAATTTAACAAATCGAATGAATTGAGTAGAATTGAGTAAATCTCGAAGAATTAAAATGTATGAGAATTCTAAAGAATTCAGGATGAATTAATACGAATTCAGGGTGAATTTCAAATGAATTCAAATAAATTGCAGAAAAATATTTTCAGAACTTTGAAACCCTACGGAATTCCTCACTTCTTGTCAATAACTTTTTAGAAATCTATTGAAATCATTCGGATCCTTGAAAATCCCTTGAAATTTGTTAAATCTCTTCAAAATACCTTGGAATCTTTTAAAATTCCTTAAAATATTTCAAATCCTTTGATACCTTTTAAAAACCTTTGAAACTTTGTAACGTTCTTGAAAATGCGTTGGAAAAATTTGAAATGCCCTAAAATGTTTCAAATCATATTAAAACATTTACAAGCCCTTAAGATTCTTTATATCTCTTGAAAATTCCTTGAAATAAAAGAAACTAAAATATTTCAAATACTTTGAAATCCACTGAAACTTTTTTAAGCTCTTGAAAATTCCTTGCAACTTTTAAATATGCCCTAAAACCTTTGAAATCTTTTACAATCACTTTAAATTATTATATTCTATTTGAAATACCCTGAGACATTTCAAATCCTTCAAAAGCCTTTAAAATCCATTGAAATTCATTGAAACTCTTCAAAATTTCATAGAACTTTTAAAAATATCCCGAAATCTATAACATTCTTTGAAATCTATTCAAATTATTGAAATCATATAAAACTTTCTTGGAATCTTTTAAAATAACCTAACATCTTTCAAATTATTTCAAATTATTTAAATTTTTAATAAGATTAAATTTCATATTGAAAAAGTGACTAAAATGTGATCTGAGCAAAACACGTGCCTAATAGTGATTGCATGGAGCCCTGATTATTCTAGACAGTTACTTAAAGTGTTTCTTACAGAAAATTCCCGGCTTTTGCCATTTTTTCAAAACTCAACCGTAAATTTTCATTGACCAACAAAATTCCCGGACTTTTCCCTGATTTACAGTATTTATCTGACCTGTGGCTACCCTGATTGAATTTGTAGATGATTTCGAATCAAGTTTACTTTCAAATTGAAGTTTTGAGAATTTGAAGCAGTCGATTTAAAGTAAACAACACCCATTCTTTGGATTTGCCGAGATTAAAAAAGATTTCGGGAGATCTTCAGCAGTTTCGGCATTGGCAAACACACTCTTTACGAGGTGATTTGAAGAAGAAAAGAGTCCATGAAAATGGGATATCACCAAGAGATTTCCGGAAATTAAGTACTCTCTGGTGAGAGAAACCTCGGTCACGCATTTAGACGAGACACTTAAACCGAATTACATTCGCTTTAAAGGCACGGGGCGATTACATGTATGCAGGAGGAAAATAACAGTATCTTACAACCACGCACGCCGGCATAAATTTATATCTCTAAAGCCCCATAAAACAAATTCGTCAATTTCCTCTGCATTATGGTTACTGGCATATACGCATGCAACGAGGAAACTCGTATTCGTCTCTTAAATGTTTCGTACCCCCGGCACTGGGCCGCTTTTACAGTCTCGTTCCTTTTCCTGTCAAGTTTTATGCAACCCAGGTAAATATTCAGCCATTCTTGATTTTACGTCTGTATCTGGATAGGATATCGATTCCGCTTTCACTGGTATTGAAAATTTACGTCGACTTGACTATAAAAGTAAAGCTACTGAGAACTATGCACAATGGTTTAAGAGAAGCATGTGAAGTAGACTTATTGCATAGACAATATTGGGTATAACGGGGTCCCATTTACACCAGCCGTTATTTTACTTTTCCTCATCTTGACATAATCTAATGACTATATTATACTGTCGAAGAGCTGCAAATAATCGATAGTTCGCAAAAATGGACTCCGGGCCAGGATTCAAACGCAGGCCGCTGGTGATTAAGCCAAAAGGCTGACTAGTGATGACTCATCGAGGCGGACAATCCTCACTCATATTCTCACCCAACCTAAGGCCTTCTAGGGGTGGTACAGCAAGGTCTTTTTTCCTCGGATGAGGAATTTTCATTAAGGCGCCATTTATAACGGGGTCCCGACTACACGCGACTTTATTTTTCTTTTCCTCAACTTGAAATAATCTGATGACTGGATACTGTTGAAGACCTGCAAAGAATCGATAGTGTACAAAAATTTACTCTGGACTAGGATTTTACCCCAGGGCGCTAATATTTCTACACCAGCACGCTATCCACTGCTCCACGAAGCTACATGTGTTGAGAACATTTTAAATTAAGAGCTCAGAATCCTCCAGGCTTCGATAAATTAGATCAATAAGAATCTGACAGACCGATCAATTTCAGTATTAGATTGAACACTCCCAGTATAATGCCTTTATTCTCAATGACATAGCACCTGCTTCACTTAACGTGGTTCAGCTTGATGAGATTGGCGTTCGTTCACGTCTGACCTATAAAGTGTCCAACAGACTAGATCAGAGGACGAAATAACCCGTGGAAGTTAATGTCACCGTCAACCAAGGATGGTGATTGCAGAACATAACCGGAAAATAAACGAGGATAATTCCTGATTTGTGCGGATAACGCAAGACCAAACAGAACTTCAATTTTCAAATATAACAGGGAGACAGAACCCCGAGCTTCTGTATTCTAATTTCAGGTACTATACACAGTTGCAGCGTTTTAATTCGCACGAAGATAAAATTTGTTCATCGACAGATAAGTTTGGCAGCTGTCGCTTTCCCGTCTTTTCGGATTGTAAAAAAGCTTCCTTAGTTATTTAAATTTTCAAAATCAAACCTTCTGAACAAAGGAATTTATTATATGAAGTATTCAAAGTAAACACCTAATTAAATAGTATAATGCGAATTAATTCTAAATTTCAAAAACGAATTCGAAGATTTCAAAATAAGATAATTTGCTAATTAAAAATTTGTCAGAAAGGGTTTCGTAGACTAGTAAGACATTAATTAAGCTATTCAAATCACCCCCGCCAGTCTCTCTCTCTCTCTCTCTTTCTCTTTATCTCTTTCCCACTCTCTTATGCTTTCCTGTTCTATCCAATCCGACCCGATCCTATCTTATCCTTCTCTACCCTCCTCGCACTGCTCCTCACCTCTCTACTTCATATCACCCCCCTTATCCATTCACCTTCCCCTCACTTTCCATCCTTCCTCTACCCCCACCATCCATTCATTTCCCCCCTCCCATCCCTAAGCTGCCCTGCTTCCCTTTCCACTTATTTTTCACTGTCAAACTGAGCTTCTTCAATGCTTAGAAGTACAAAATTAAACAATTTTATAACGAATTTTACATTCAGGGTAATTGAAAGGCCGAGTGGAAGAAGAAGTACTAAACATTGTTTAACTTGAAGATTTTCTTTCTGCGTGAAACTGTAAAAGATTAAGTCATTGAAGTTAACTCATTTTTTACAATATATAGAATGATTGAATTTTGAACATTTTCGCAACTATTCAACTACTGAGGCTTTTAATTGGGATTTGTACAATTTTTTCAATTCGATTTTTAAATCAGACTTTTTTTTATGCTTTGATTATTAAGAAGGCAATGTTTACCAACGCACAAGTACTAAAAGGCTTTAAATTTAAACAGCACAATTTTCGTTAATTTGGATTGAAATTAAAGAATGTAAAATTTTTCAACTTAAAATTTGTTCTAATGTGAACGCCTTCAACTGAAAATTGTTATTTCTAATTTAAATTTAAATTCTTTAATTTAGAAAGATTGAAATCAAAATTATTTATAGTTTGAAACTATTCAATGTATAGAGTAACAAACTGGAGTTATTAAATCCTGAGCGTCTTCAATTTAAAATTATTAAACTATCTATGTAATACACATTTTCACTTATTACACCTATTCAGTGAAAGATTAAGGTTTTGAATATTTTAACCCTAAAATTTAGTATTTCAGTGTATTCAAATATTTTTAAATTTCAAAAAAATTAAACTGAATGAATGAATTATACTAAAATATTTAATTTTTCAGAATTAAAGGGTCATTATAGGATGTCGACAAGTGTTAAGTATTACCCAATCACTTGTAAATTATTGATCATCTGAAAAGGTTTTTCGCTTTTCCTGTAATTTGGATGACTGGATTTCGCACCATTTAGCTTTCCCCGCTTCACTTGTTCAATTTAAATTCTTGGAAATTTCTGATTGTTTGAATAAATCTCAATACTCAATTTTAAGGTGAAAATTTTCAAAACCTTAGTTTTTCAGTTAAATAAGTGTACAAAAGCGAGATAGTAGGATTTTTGACAAAGACTCAATTTCATTGGAAAGTGGGCTTCACAAAAGTGGACTTAGTTTAACCTAAACAAAATTCCAGTGATAAAATAAATTCACTTTTATTTTTCGGCTTTTCCCCGCAGTATGAAAACGATTTGGTTAAATCAACAACATTTTTGTTGAAACAGCCATAGAATAGAGTTACTGAATGGACAACAAAATATTTGGTTGGCAGAACCAAATTTTTTCGTTCTTCTAACCAAATACTTTGGCGGGCGGAGTATTTGGTTGAGTCAATCAAATATTTTGTTGAATTATCTAACCAAAATTTGTTTGAATGAACCAAATTTTCACGTATATCCAAGGAAATTTGTTTTCTGAGTGCGTTCTCGAAAAAATCCCAGTCATTTCTCGTTTTTTCAGTCTTTCACCCATTCCGGGTATGAACTGAGTGATTATATAGATAACACGGAACGAGTGACGATTAGGATCTGAAGTTCCAAACTGAAAAGTGCATAATTGAAATTGGAATTTCAGCGCATGTCATTCTGGAATGAGAGCATTCAGGCAAATCACGGTGCCTCATTTCTCTTCAACGCATCCTTTCAAAGCTGACAGTTGCGCACTCACAGTAATTCTGCTCTAAGCTCCTTCTAATGGATGACTCTTCTCAACTCATGGCGCAATCAGATAACGAAGCTACCCAAGTGACTTTAATTCAAATTACAAAATCGATCGAAAAGATCGATCACGACAAGAGTCCCTGGAGATTGAAAACGGTCAGACCATTAATTGCAAACAGAGGACATATACATGACAATCGATATTCCACCTCGACTCGGAGTGTCACTGAACTTCGAATATTTACCTTCATAGTGAAATCAAAATGGAAAACCATCAAAAAAATGTATTTAAATAATTAATTTCAATTGAATTTTATAAAGCGAATAGTTCAGGGCTCGGTTCAGGGTACCTACCCGACGAATGACTTTGAATTCCTGATTATTTTTCGGGGTTTTCCCGGTCAATTGCTAATTTTTCCCGATCAATTTAAAAGTGTTTACGAGGTTTGAATGATTTGAATTTTTTTAAGATTTAAGGAGATTTTTTTAAAATTCCTTTCTTTTAAATCAAAATTAAAATTATTTTACAAAATACCCTTTCTAATTTCTCTGCTCCAAGTAAAATGGTAATTCTTTGGGAAAATTCCCTGGCCCAAAATAAAAATTATAATTCTTTTCGGAAATTTCCTGTCTGAAAGTCTCAATGGTAATTCTTTACGGAAATGACTCGTTCCAAGTCAGAATTATATTTATTTATAATAATTTTCTAGTATAGTTCTGTGATTCTTTTTAAAAATTCCCTTTTTATGAATTATAATTAAAACTATTTTCCAACATTTCCCGTTCCAAGTTAAAAATTACCTTTTCCAAGAAAAAATTATGTTTCGTTCTAAAAGTCTCTGTTCCAAGTCAGAATTATATTTATTCACAAAAACTTCCATTATAATTCAGAAATATAGTCACTTCCTTTTTCTTGAACTTGAAGGGGGATTCCCAAATTCTGTCAAATTTTAATTTGCAAAAAAAAATAATTTTACAATTCAAAAAATTATCGTTTAAAACAAGGAATTTTCAAAATCTGACCACTTCTGACTTGGAGCAGGGGTTCATATATTGAATTCCCATTTGATAAATCTGATGCATTAAAAGTATTTTTCAAAATTGCCTGTTCCATGTCAAAAATTACCTGCTCCAAGACGAAATTATAATTCTTGGATAAAATTGCCCCTACCAAGTCACAATTAAATTCATTTCCAAAACCTATTCCAAGTCAGAATTATATTTTTTTTATCAAATTTTCTATTATAATTAAAAAAAGGGAGGGCCTAAATGGTGACGAATTCTGACTTGAAACAGGGATTTTTTTAAATTCCCTTCTTCTTAATCAGAATTAGAATTGATTTGCAAGCTTAACGTTCCACGTCAAAAATTCCGTGTTCCAAGTCAAATTATAATTTATTACGGGAAAAACTCCCTGTCCTAAAGTCAAAATTCTAATTCTTTACGGTAATACCCTGTACCAATTGTCAATATTATACTTCTTTACCGAAATGCCATGTCCCAAACTAAAAATTATAATTATTTACAAAAATTCCATGCCCCAAAGCAAAAAATACAATTCTTCAAAGAAATTCCGTCTCCCCAATTCTAAATTATGTTTCTTTACTGGAAATCTATTGTGCTGCTTAGAATTACAATTCTTTTCGAAAATTCCCTTTCTCAAAGTCGAAATTATAATTCTTTACTGAAATCCCATGTCCCAACTAAGAATTATGATACTTTTCGAAAATTCATTGTTACAAGTTAGAGTTGTATTCTTTTGAAAATTCCTATTCCAAGTTATGATTATGATTTTTTCACAGATAAGCTGTCCCAACTCAGAATCAGAGTAATACAATATATGACACCACTCTTAATTTTCATTTTAGTATATTCAAGAGAAAAATTCCGGTCACTGAATCACATTCCCGGCCATTTCCCGATTTTTTCCCAGTGTACAAAATTCCCGGTTTTCCCGATTTCCCAGTCAGAAGTCAGAAGTCCAATATTTGTAAGAAAAAAACATAGCACACATTTAAAGCAAGTTTAAAAAAGAAAATAGAATAGTGATAAGTCATTCAAAAACTGAAGATTAACGAATAGGGTTGAAATTGCAGACGTCTGCTCGGAGAAATGATTTTTTTTTTGCACAAAAAAAATATGATTTTCAGTTTAAAAAAAATATATATACACACACTAGACGTATGAAACGAACTTTAACGAAGGTTAACGAACGAAACAGTGCGAACTTTCTCAATTTACATTCTGAGTACTGCAGCTTGGTGATTTCAGAGCCGCGGATATTTGTTGAATTACGGAGTCGGAAGTTGGAACGGATGACCAGGCAACTAGTTCGAGCATAGTTTGGGGAAGCAAGTGTGTTAGAAATCAGGCAGCAAAAATCCCTACAATGGTGTAATTCTACATCTGAATATCCTCACATGGAAAACTCCTCTAACCAGCCATCAACGACCGGAATTCATTTTACATTTTTAATTAAATTCTCCAATTAATACCACCGCAAGTAAAAATCCATCAAGATAATACTGACGTTTATATAGTGTCCGACCAGTTGGAGTCAAGTTTTTCTGGTCCAGAAATTCTATAAAGGTATTAGTTTCCTATTTCTTGATTAAACAAAAAGAAAAATAGATATTAAGATTCAATTTGTGGATTTTTAACTATGCAGGTAGGACAATGATCTAGATATTTAGGTGTAATATCTTGATATGAAAATTTAATATCCATATAATGAAGTTTAATATATCAATATTTTTATATTCAGAGTTTTTAATACTTGGATATTAAATTTTAATATTAAAATACCCCAGCTTAATATCTAGATCGTTGTCCTATAGTTAAAATTCCAGATTTTGAATCTGAATATCCATTTTTCTCCATGAGAAAAGGCGAAAAAGGGTATTTAATTTATTATTAAATTTTTTTTAGTATATGGGTAGAATGAATACTAAATATTAAATGCGAATTGAATTAAGGATGTTCTAGGTGTACTGTCATGTTTAAAAGAACTTAATCCTTAACTTTATTTATGGTGGTGATTCTCGACTCATCAATATCTCGAATTTTAATCACGGACAAGTACGGTTAGCTCTCGGATGGGTGGCCGTTCAAGATTCTCGCTCAGTCATGTTTACACTGCGTTTATTTACTTCCGAACGGGTGGTTTGACGCCGAGGATGGATGTGGGCACTCGATGCTTTCAGATGTATACATTTTAACTCGTCAGACGGTAACCAACTGTGGTCAGGAGATTTGGTTTTCTGCAGTTTTCCACTTCTCTGACTGAATGTTCAAGCAAATGCAAGCGCTACTAACAAAAATCCGGCCGCAGTCAATATGGGATTCAGGGATTCCATAGGAATGAGTACGACCTACATTACCTGGAGTCTTATTTGAGAGATATGGTTTGTTTGGGGTAATTGGGGTGCCTGGGGTTATGTTAAAGGTAATGTTCGAGGTGTGTATGTCGTTCTTCTGTGGAAGAAGGATTTTAGGTACATTTAATAAGGTTGGATTCTCTCTATGTAAATGTACAAAAAGGATTTTCATCTGAGTAATAGAATAAAATAGTTGAGGTCATAATTGTTTATTTGAATGTAGATATTTGCATTTGTGTTTTTTCTTTCTCTTCAGGCAAAATGAGTAACTTTAATTCCATTTCAATTTACGGAAGCTTCTATCCTTGAAAGCTTCCTTTACAATTTTATTCGTCACGTTGTTCTACAATATAATTCAGTAAATTGGTTAATTCAAAAAATGATTGACTGAAAATAATTGTACGTATTATTTCTTCATAAAATAATTTCCATAACAAAGTGACGAATTTAACTATAAATAACATTTCAGAAAATGAAATGAGCTTTTGCAAATTGAAATTGAAAAAATACGAATTTTTTATGAAAATTAAACTATTTTGTTAAAAATTAACTTTTTTGTTGAAATTTTATATTTTTGAATTGAAAATGTAACTGATTTGTAGAAAACTCGTCTATTTGGCTACAAAATTCAATAATTTAACTAAAATTTTCTTTCTGTCTTGACTGAAAAATATTTTTCGATGGAAAAATCGACTATTTCGTAGACAATTCTTCTATCTGAATCCAAAATTCAACACTTTGGTCGATATTTCTTTCCTCCTTCAATAAAAAATATTTTTAAATCGAAAAATCCACTTTTTTAAAAATTCCTGTTTTGTTGTTGAAGATACATTATTTTAGATGGAAAATCATCTCTATGGTTGAAAATGTAACTGTTATGTAGAAAATGCCTCATTTCAGGTCGAAAATTCAACTATTAGATTAAAAATTCACTTTTGTTGACAATTAACCTTTTTGGGTCAAAAATTAAAACTGTTTTTAGAGAATTCGTTTGGTTTGAATTTCGTTGAAACATCCAGTACTTTCTTGACAAGTAGTACTTTTTGAATGAATTTAACTGTTTTTAATTTTGAATTAAAATCTTTTTTAGTTGAAATATCAAATATTACGTTTTCCTTGTTGAGAATATTGATTTATCTTTCGGGTTTAGTTTTTCCTTATGGATTTCTGCACATGTTTCTTAAAACAATGAATCGAAACCTTTAAAAAAAGGGCGAAAAGGAGAAACCACTTGATTTTTTTGTGTTCCAGGAGATTTTTCGAATTTACGGGAGAAAAATGGGAAAAAGTGAAAAAATGGGATTTGATAAAAATGAGGACGGACAGTCTTTCCTTGATAATGACTGACAAAAAATTGCTCAAGTATAATTGAATTCTTCTCCGTAATTAACTTAGAAATTTTTCAGAGATGCATCTCTCCACTCTCGAAAACCGCACCGAGACAGTAAAAAATACGAGTAGACTCCCTCAATGAAAAATTCCATACCTTTCTCGTGTTTGGTTTGCAAGTTTTTTTTAGCCGAAAAAATTGTTTCCTCTTCGAAAGGGTAGAATTAGGTTAGAACACTCGAACGTCAAGCTGGGCATTTTTTATTCAGGCTAGATAGTACTCGAGCACCGACAACTCTATTTTCATAACGTCCGGTCCGGTGCGCTCGTGCCTCTACCCCCTTCCCAATCCTTTGAAAATAGGAGGTTGGGTTATGCAAATATACGAAACTGCAGCGCTGGCGAAATTCCGCAGATTATGCGGAGCGCCAAGCAGAGACAGGGGTGGTGTTTACGCGAGGAAAGAGGGGCACTGAAGGGTGCGCCTCACTTGCGTTTTATCCCGTGTTACATAGAAACAGAAACCCATTCATCATCTCGACTAACGTGAAATGTCTCTGTTTGACTTTTACCAAGATATGTACAACCCGACGTTGACAAAAAAATAATTCTTTTCCTCGCAAAAACTTTCATTACCGCTCGTGATTTTTTCGGGAGAATATGACGCCACTACCGCATGTGAGAAAATCATTGCAGAGCACTGCATATTTTCTGTACCATACAATGCAGAGAATTAAAAAAGAATTAAATTTCAGTAGCGGAGAATATGCATTATTTTGAGTCTGCAAGCGAATCACTTAAAAAGAAGAAGATACTTTTAATCCCAGGCCAGTATACGACAAAACGGATTTTTTGAAATTATGAAGATTACAAAAGTCGACACGGTTCCGTTGGAATGACATCAGCCCAAACATGCGAACACCAAGAATTTTTTTCTTTATTTTGTATGTGGAGTGTCTAAAAACTGTTTTCAAATAAAAAACAAAATATTTGCCGGAAACGTTTTAGAAAGAAAAAAGAAAGATTTTTAATTTTAAAAAATCGAAATACCCAGTTCTTCTTGAAAAGGAAGCGAGATATGGAAAAAAATAAGAGCGTAACATTATTCTTTTGAATATGAGACTTGACTTTTTTATACTAAGAGGTAGTTTTTTTACTGTTTTATACCTTGGAGAAACAATCACAGACAAAATATTACTTTTTAATTTTCTGAAGATATTTTTTATTTAAAAAATGTCATTAGCTTATGATAAAAAGTTTTTAGCGGTGAAAAACATGTGAGTATGAGTACGTTGTTAGCTTTTCTACTTAAAATAATTGAATCGGGAACAAGAAATAAGAGAGTAAAGAATTAATAATGAAATCAAAAAATCAAGTTTTTCCAGAAAACGATGTAAGATTAAAAATCATTGAGGTGGAATTTTTGCAGGAATTTTTCCAAGGAACAATTTTGCTCTCTTAACTATTTTGTTTTCATATCCAACTTCGTTTTCGAAAAAAGTGGGTATTCCTTTTTTTTCTGTTTTTTTTTTTTTAATAAGAACGGATTTTTTTTAAAAAGGGCTTCAGCGGAGATTTTGTTTTTTATCGAAAAATAGTTGTAAGACATCGCAAATACAAAATTAATAGAAACATTCTTGGTGTTTGCACCTTTGGATTGAAGTCATTTCAACGGAACCGCGCATGTTGAATTTTAGCATTAGATTTTTATTTAATTATTGATATTTCTATAATCCTTAATTAGATTTTAATGATACTGGCAGGTGTTGCAGATAAAATTATTCAGTTCAAGATTGTAATACAGTGAAATATAATTTCGAAATTTTGACCCAAGAAATCAATGATCGGAAAATTGAGGCACTCGTTGTATTCGGAATTGAAAAACGCCTCGAAAACACATTCTACTTTAAAAATAATTAATACCTATAGATAATTTTGCTCTATAATCAAAAATGTTCATACAAAAATTGAGTTAGAAATATTTAATAAATAAGAATGATTTGAAAGAAATGGAGATTAGAATTGAAATTCAGCATGAAAAAAAACTCCAGAAACCATGTGTCTAATTATACAAATATCAACAATCATAAATTCAAAATAGCTCATAAATTTCGGTTGATTTATATGTTAGCAAGCCACGTGAAGATTTTTAAGATCGTTAAGTTCGAACTCGGTGTCAAATATTCAAAATATATACATTTTGTTTAACAAATTAGACCCCTCTATTTTATTTTTTCAATTGTTGACATAGAATTTGCAATCAGTGTGCTCAGACGCCCCCAAATACCATTTTTAATGTAAATACATAAGAACTTATAAACTTTGGTCGACATAGTGACGTCGCTGTTTTGAATTTGGAATTTTTTAATTTTTTTAATTATTCGGGCGGTGCTTGGTCTGATTGAAATGATAATATCTTTGACCCAGGAAAGTGTCCATAATTTATATTTACCATAGGTAAAGTTAGTATCGATTTTATTCTGATCTTTCCTGACCTTTTCTGGTTGAAAATTGTGCAAAATTTAGACAACAAATTTCTAAAAAGTTCGTTTAATGTTCATTATAGCATTTCAAACTATCCTCGAAAATAATGAAAAGAGGCGGCTAATTATTTCGAGGATTGTCTTGAAATTTATAATAAACGTTTTAAAAAATGTTTAGAAATGTGTGGCTTATCCTAAAGTCGTAGACAGTCATGTCTCAAAAAAAATTGGTACGTGTAATCTGCGGTTTAATTGATGAGGAAATAGAATGACTTAGCGTGACACACGACGTTTAATCGCGCTACAATTTTGAAGCTGTTTTGTTGAATTGGTAATGTCCGATTTGAATACCTGGGAGACTCCAGGGTGTTCGACAAAGACCAAAGTATTATTTTCCCCATGACTGTGATCAGTGAGGCGATAAAGTTAATAACTTTATAGAAACATGTAGCTACATAACGACTTATCGGACTTTGCATATCAACGGCCAGTAGAGAGTGAGCGTGTTGACACGAAAGTGGGAAATAAAAGCGGCGAGTTTATAGCCCAACACCCACCCGCTCGTTTCGCTAAAATCATAAATCAAGGGGTTCGTCCAGGTGGAGCTTACGTCGTTATAGCAGCGCCCATAGTGACTTTCGTCTTCGGGAATTTTGGGAATTTCACGAATTTCCTTGAAACTTAGGCAGCCACCAGTCTCATTAAACATCCACCGTCTTTGCCGGAATACTCAAGAGTTATGTGCTCTGCAATTGAACATTCCGATCTCACTTTCTGGCGCGATAACCAGTCTCTTCACGAGCAAAGTGGAGCTTTATCTGAACTTGTTTTCAACCTATGGAATTTCAATATTTTCTCTGAAAAAATAAAATAAAAAATATATATTTCTTCTGAATGATTTTTTCTTATTCTTCAGTGATGAGAGAATTGTGGTTCTCAGTCGCTGAGAACTCCCGAACTCTAGAATGATTTGAAATATACAGTAGCAGGCGCACCACGCAGTTGCGTCAGTGTTTGCTTTCTGAAAATCATTTAAATTCCCAAAAAAATAAAGATGTTTTTGATTTTAAATATTTTCAAACTAGAAATTATATTTCACTTTAAGTATAATACTAAAATATATTAATCTATAAACTGAATTTCCTTGTATTCAATACAAATATAATTCTTTCAAAGTCCAACACTGGAAAGAAATATTTGTATGCTAAAAGTGGATCCTGGTATAGGGTAAGGAGGGGCAGCGCCGACCAGTTAACTGGTGATGATTTTTTTTAAATTAACAAAATGTGGAATTGATCTTTTTTTTTTACTTCGAGTCCTATATTGTTGTATATCATATTTCTACAAGTATTACTTACATTATTGAAACAATGATTCGATAATTCAATTATTTCTGACAATGGCTGTATTTCATCGTCTTTGCCCCCCATCGGAGGCTAGAGGCAACCGCAGCTTTTTATGAAAATCAAAAAAAAATAAAGATAGGAAAATATGATGGTTCGCTTCTGTGGTATTTTACGTACTGGAAATATTACTTTCGAACATATCAAGTAAGAAGAATAAGTTATTTGGAATAAAAATAGTGATATGTGATATAACCTCTTATTCGCTGGCATTATACAGAAACGGACTACACGCAAATATTTCTACAGTACCAATACAAAAAACCTGCTCTATCGAACAGTACAGTCCACATTTTTTAACCAACCGTTTTTTTTTTTTTTAGTAAGCGCTTGTAAACTATTATCTTAGTCGCACCTGCCCCACATGATTTGATATTGTTTCATCTGTCAAAATATCAAATTTTCTTACTGTAAGTGTTGCCATTAATGTTGAAAACTTTATATTTCTGCCAGCGAATCTTCCATTCTTTCTTCGTCAAAACTGTTTTCTGCATCATTTTTCTTTTACAACAACAGGTTTAAAGATTTTTAGCAATTATTATGGAATTTGAACGATTAAAGATATAAAAAATATCATTTGAATGAATTAAAACTGAATTGCAAATTCAGACCAGATTAAATCACTCCAAGCGAAACTTGAAAATTCGTAAATCAACCGATCAAAAATTGTCATCTATAAAATGGAAGCTTTTATCATTTTTCAATTGAACAATCGTAAATTAAACACCGTTGAACTGTAAGATTTTAAGCTTATATAAATCGAAAAGTACAAAGATTCCTGGTCAAAAATGTGAATTATAAGTAAGAAACATAAAAAATTGAATGATTGAATTTTTTTGTACTGAACACTTATTTTAAGTTGTTTCAAATTAACGATTTAGTTAAGAATTGTTTAGTTTTTAATATTTAATTATTAATTGTTCATTTTAACTGAATAGTCAATTGATAAACATTAAAAAACTGTCTTTTTTCAATGAAACAATGTAGAATTGAATGGATTAAAATGGAATATTTTAGACTAAAATATTATTTGAATAGGATTAGAAATTAAATAAACGCGTTTGATTATGTGTCTATTAATTTTGAACGTTAAAATCGGGTTTAATTTTGAACAGATTCAGAATCATTTGTTAATATCAATTATTGATCAATTTTTAATACTCTAACTATAGTTAAATTTCCAAAATCACTAATTAATTTACACTTACATTGGATCAAAGTTTTTTATTCAAAATGTTCAATTTCAAATACTTTTAGTTTTCAATTATAATAATCTTCAATAATGCATTTTAAAATTCTTCGAACGATATGAAATTCGGGATATTTCATGTAATTGGATAGATTTTTCTTTTGCAAATTGGTAAAATTCCCGGTCAAAAAATAAATTCACTGCGACATTCGCCAGTTTTCCCAGTTTCCATTAGAAAATGAAAATCATAATCATGAATAATTAATATATCCCGATTTTTGTTTGTTTTAGCTCTTACAATATAATAAGGATGCATAATCCTATGTTTTTAGAAAATATATTTAATTTATAATGTGTGCAATAACAATTAGGATAAATATATACATTCAATATAAGTTACCTCGGTTCTTCCATCCTCCCATCCTTCCTTCCGCTATAAAAGCAGGCTCAATATAGAAGCCCCTTTATAAATCAGAATATTTTTTACCCTGTTGTTAATGGCACGGCGACCTTAAAATTTTTGCCGAACTCCGCCGTGAGTCTCAACGTACTGCCCTATGAAAGATGAATTGTTCCACTTTGTTTTCAGTTGACTTAAATTTCGTAAATTTTTAAGATTCACGTGAAACAATTTTTGCCCCGTTTAATAAATCTTTCTGAATTATTTATAATTGTTCTAGAAAAAGTTATATAGTATTTATAACAGAGTAGGTCTAGAACTTCGGAACAAATTCGGTGATTCCGCAAGCACCAATTTTTTCCGTGTGAATTAAACATTGAAATTTAATTAATTTTATTAAAGTGCTTTTTGTATAATTAATGGTTTAGTGTGTTTTATTTGTCACGCCTAAAACAATGACAGGCCATCCGAACGAAAGTTAAAATTTAAGTGAGCTTGGCTTTCGTTGTCAGTAGTTCGAAATCGATGCTATAAAATCACTAGTCGCGTTCGTTTCTCACGTGAATCTTTGAACGACGCGTTTCATTTACGACACAGTGATTTTCCACAGAGTCGACAACGAATCTTCCAGTGGATTCAGAAGCTTCCTGAGTGAAGTTCTCCGCAGAGCCTACGTGCACTTCGTTTTATGGTCTGTGGATTCGTCAGCAAGAAACGCGACAGAATAGCTCTAGTTAAATATCAAATCATGTTTCATAAAATTATATTCACAATTGTACATTCCATACACTTAGAAACATTATCCTCTCAAAATAGGAAAAATAGGGTTATTTACCCCTCTCTCTGGGTTACAATTGCTATAATAAATAAAAAATAAAAAATAAAATTTTCCAGTGGTAAATTTTCATCTAAGATGATAAATCTTCAACCAAAACATTAATTTGTCACAAAGTCGTTATACTCTCAACCAAATAGATTAATTTTCAACTAAAAAAGCTGAATTAACAACAACAACAACAAAAGAATTATGATCAATCAAAAATAGAATAGCTTAGTTTTAAGCTAAAAAAAGATAAAAAAAAAAGAATTTCCAACAATATAATCGCCAATCAAGTAGTTAAATTTTCAACTAAATAAAATGAGCTTTGACCAGAGACAGCTACATTTTCAACAAAAGAGTTGAATTTCAAATCTAAAAGACGAATTTTTCGCTTCTGATATACAATGCAAACTAAATGTAGAAGCCCCCCTACAAATCTGAAAACTCTTTTCATGTTGATAACGGCGCCGCCTCCTGGACATTTTTACTTGAATAAATATAATTAAATACTTTTTGAATTTTTTAGGCTTTTGAGCTCGTTTTATATATGCATTTAACCTTTCATTTTTAGAAAATTGGTATGCTCCATTCAATTATTTAAAATTTTACTTATTAAATTTCCAAAGTTCCCGAATACTAGAAATCTAGACAGTGAAATATTTAAATTACTGACGCTTCAAAAAGGAAATAAAATGCCCGACTTTTGATTCATCATATTTAACGAGATTCTAAAACTAATTATAGGTTTTGAATTTCTGATGGGACATTGTTGTGACATTGCATTATTAATATTTATAACGTTAAACTAGATGGTTTAACGTTCGTAAAGAAATAATTACTATAATGATTGAATAATTGAATGACTCCATTTATTACAGATCATTCTTTTTTGTATGAAATCCTTTCAAATGAATTAAAAATATATCTACAACTCATCCCGACAATTTTTATCAATCTTTAATAATTTTTCAATTACTTTAAAACTGCTGCTATTAATCGATGGTCCACCTGTCGAAATAATGATATTCAAAATTTTTAAACAAAAATTACACGAGTAATTTTATGAATTGTAATATCTTATTATATTTGAAAAATATATGTTATTCGCAATTTATGGTGCCGGGTGAAATTGAGTACAATACGATTACAAATACTTCAGACGTCTCGACGCACGATGCAATTTTTTACTCATGTGTGAAATATAATACAATTTTGATGTCTTAATTATCTGCGCAAATTTGAATAACATGACAGTTGTTATTTTTTATAAACATATCTTTGGTTAATTATTTTTAGTATTCTAATTTGTGGAAATTCTTAGATATAATTTTTCATATCTTTGTTATCAACGATTGATTATTGAAAGGTGATTACAAGAAACTATTTTTAATCTTTTATTGGGAGAGTTTAATTATAATACATGTGCTTATAAAATGGTTAATGCAAAATTCACTTCGTGTCAGATTTTTATTTTTGAAACATTCAACCAATTTTAAAGGGGTTCAACACAAAGTATAATTTCATAATAAATTATTATTATTATATCTCTTAGAAAATATCTTTTTTACAAAGCTTGAACATTGTTCTTAATTCTTATACAATTTTTAAACTGTTATAACTTCTAAACACTTTTTTGTATCATATTGATTACAATTTTTAACTATGAACATTCAAATTTATTTGTCTTGTTATCACGATTAATAAAAAATATCACAGTTTCAAAAACTTTAAATGTAATTCGCGGTTCGAATTTTAATAATTTAAAGTTCTAATATAATTTTCCCTTTGTATAAAAATAGAGATGACATTATTTGTGAAATCTGTTCAATCTCTTGAATCTTGAAATCTTTCGAAATATCTGAAATCTACTAAAATCTCTGATATTATTTGCATACAACATAGAGTTTATTTGAAATGATTGTTATTTTTAAAACATTCAACAAATTTTGAAAAAGTGAAAATTAAAAAGGTCTTGCGACACAAAGCATAATTTGATAATGTTTAATTATTATTATATCTCTTAGAGAATACCTTCTTTGAAAGCTTGAACATCTGTCTTGTTATACATTTTTTTGAACTGCTACAATTTCTTAATACTTTTTTGTATCATATTTGTTGTAATTTTGTAAAATATACATTAACATTTATTTGTCTTGTTATCATGATTAATAAAAAATATCACAGTTTCGAAAACTTTAAATGTA
>CAKNXH010002390.1:255810-268473 GCA_932178445.1 Andricus quercusramuli | reverse complement strand
CGAAAACTTTAAATGTAATTCGCGGTTCGAATTTTAATAATTTCAAGTTCAAATATTATTTTCCTTTGTATAAAAATAGAGATAGTCTACTTAAATGAGAAATTTGTGAAATCTTTATATCTTTCGAAATCTCTTGAAATCTCTAGACTAGATTTAAATAACCTATTTTTATCAAATTTGAAAATTATTAGCAGAAAAAGAGTTTCCTCTACGATGAAGAAAAAAGATAGTATTCGTTCAGAACGTGTTGAACTTCGATGATCAAATGCTAAAGAATTAATACTGCTAGTACATCGAGATTTGAAGTCGCATTCAATCCAAATCCTATGTTATGAAGACCGACAAAAGCTCCCTTGCCTTTTGTCTAACGTTTGACTTTGAGATAAAAGCTCGATGTTTGTGTGAGCGTTTTTATTGGCACAAAAAGGCTATTCAAATGACGTTGAAGATATTCTCCATAAGCTTTATTGAAGGAATTCTTCGTTCTTTGAGTACTATGTTTACACATACACAAGCTTCCCACGAGATTCGTTTTCTTTTGCAAAATATTCACGTTGTTTGAGTGCATAAAACCCAATGTCCTTCTTACACAGAATTCATTTTGAATAGCAAGAGACTCTCAGAAAGGTTTCATTAATTTATGATACTCATTCTTGATTTGAAAATGAAATAACCAAATTTTATAAGAAGTTTCACAAGAGAGCGTAACCTTTTATTCATCAATCTCACTCACTTCAAGAATATCCTTCATTCTTTATTAAAAGCAGGTGTCAGTGAATAAAGAAGTGCTTCGACTGAGAAACCCGCAATAAAAATTCAGACATCAGACCGAAAACTAACTGATCTTTTCTTTTCTGTTGAAAATTTGATCATCAAGACGTATCAATCGGGAGAAGTTTCGCTGCTATTGGTAAAATGAGCAATTCATATGAATTCCGAACTGCTTTATTCATAGGCTCTGCGAGATGCCATTCGTATCGGAAAACACTTAACTGCGAAAGCCGATAGTGAACGTTTGCTGACTAAATTAAATACATAATCGTTGATTCAGCATCTCTATTAACTTCGAAACAGAAAATAATAATATTACTTCCTATTCTTTATTTATCATTTTTATCGAAACAGACAAAAAGCATTTGGTTTAGATTACTTAAATGCCATTGATTTAGTGAAACGTCGCATTTCATTCCTCAATACACGATACTATTCATAAAAGAGACATATTAGCCATGACGTAATTAGAACATGCGTTTGATTCATTTTCCAGAAATTAACATGCCTATAGACTGACAAACGTCATCGTCCATGTTACAATGTTACATTCATCAAAATGCGCCAGTACAGGTCATCGCATACACAACGGATTTTATGCTTGATGCACGTTTGCAATATAATTATAATATCAATGCATATTCAAATGAGACGTTTGACAACGAATCGATTAGCTTTAGAATTGGCTTTAGAATCAACAATGATCCTTTCCTTTACAGTAGAGTTTTCCAGGTGAAAAATTATATTTTTCTCAGTTGACTTTCAACCCTTTATAACAACAATTATTCAATACTGATTGCTCTATTATATAAAGTTTGCAAAAAATTAAATATTTTAAAATTCCAAGCTAAAGTATGTAAGTAAATTATTGTGAAAGCGATTTCAGACTATGAACCCCCAAGATTTTCGACCAAACAAGAAGACTTTTTACCCCACAAAGATGAATTTTCACCGAAAACTTGAGTTTTTGAGCTAAAAAGTCGAATGTTTTAGAAAACATTTAATTTTAAAACCCAGAGAGATGAGCTTTTATCAACAAAGTTAATTTTCGACTGGAAAAGATGAATTTTTGAACAAATAGTTGAATTTTTAACCAAAAAAATTAATTTTCAACCTGCTAGTTGCATTTACAACCAAGCAGCAGAACTGTCAAGCAAAATAAACATATTATCAACAAAAGAGTTGAATTTTTAAAAAAATTGTTGAATTTTCAACCTACGAAGATGAATCTACAACCAAATGATCGAATTTTCAAAGAAAAAAGATCTTTATGAAAACAGTTAAAGTTTTAAGCCAAAAAAACGAATATCTTATAAAGCAGTTAAATTTTTAACCAAAAAAGATTAATTCTCAACAAAAAAGATAACTATTCCACCAAAAGTTGAATTTTCAATCCAGAAGGATAAAAATTTCTACCCAAAAAGACGAATGTTCAACCAAAAAATTGAATTTTCGACCAATAATACAACTTTTATAAAAAATAGTTCAATTTTCTATGAAATTATCAAATTTTTAACTAAATAGTAGTTAGATTAATGATGGTGTTAGAGCTATGTTGTTTGGCTGAGTAATATAACTATATATATAGGTGGTAACTTGACATACCTCAGACTACTTTGGTCTGAAGTAGGTCAAGTTACCACCTATACATATAAATTTATAAACTAAATAGTAAAAAAAATTTTCTCTCTCAAAATAGTAGAATATGTAACCAAATAGATGGATTCTGGACCAAGAATATTATAATAGACCTTTTATTTACAAAGAGCTTTCATTCAACCGTAAAAGATGAATTTTCAGCCAAGAAAGATTACTTCTGTACCAATAGCTGAATTTTCAATCCAAAAGGATAAATTTTCTATACAAAAACGAGAATTCTCAACAACAAAGTTGAATTTTTAAACAAAAATATAACTTTTCCAAAAAATAATTTAATTTTCAAAGAGCCAATTAAAATTTCAACTAAATAGTACATTTTTCAACCAAAAAAGACGATTTTTCTATCAAAAGCTGAGTTTTTAGTCCAAAAGGATGAATCGTCTATAAAAAAAGGATGTTCAACCAAACAGGTAAATTTTCGACCAAAAAAGATGACTTTTTAATACAATCGTTGTAGCCCTGCCCCCTGAGAAACAGCGGGGACCAGAAGTATGTGATTTATTAAACCGCAGCGAAAATTCGGCGAAATGAAGCGACTCAAGTTATTTCACAATATAAATTGAGACTTTCCATTTGGTCCATTTATATTTTATATTTATATTTATTTATTTTTTTATTTATTTATTTATTTATATTTATATTTGGTCCATTTGGTCAGTCGTAGTTTATAGGACAAATTCTTGTTTTTGTCGCCCAGGATATAAAATATACATTTAGGATTTTCGATAGGAAATCAACTGCGAAATGACAGGAAGCGGGTAAATTCGAAGATAAAATATATAATAAATGAGCTTCTTTCGAAGCACTTGTTCTTGTAAAGCAGGTTTTCAATCTATTTGCGAAACATCAAAAGTATCCCGAAATTAAAACTTTATTATGCTAATCATCAGTAGATAATTATATACATTGAGGTTATGTTTTCCCGGTCAGTGGCCACCCTGTAGTACTTTAAAACGTCACATTTTATGCTTGAAATTTATCAATGTTTTCATTTGGTATTTTTATTAGGCTATAAGCTAAAAATTGTCCTTTTTATCTGTAAACTGAAAACCAGCCACTTCGCCATAACACTCTTATGTTCATCGAGCTCTTGGGAAACATATCTCGATCCGTAAAAGACATTCTATCTCCCTTTTATATCACACTTCACCAGGCTGACTTGGGGCTGACTCGTACTACTGGCCAGTAGTAGTGGTACTTAAGGGTTTCGTCGATAATAAAAGTAGATGGACTTTGAAACATGATACCTGTATAGGGTAGCCAACATGGTCAGTATTACCACTCTTGTAATACTATCGCCCGTAAAGCCCCCATAATCCGCCCCCCAGGCGTCGCACGTATCGTGTGTACCGGTAATGAATGTTCATTTGCTACGTTTGGCCTCCTAACTACCTCAACGTGTCAAACAAGGGAACAAGTTTAGATCTTCAAGTTTTTGGTTATATTGTAAAGTAGGGTCATCCAAAAATAAAAATGTTTTAAATTGAAGGTACTTTCAAAAATATTCATTGCTTTTGAAGAAAAAAGGATGTAATATAAATTTGAGTCAAAAGCAACAAAACCTAATACTCCCTCATCGGCCTTAAAACTTTGAAAGCTTAATAACTTCCTTATTTTCGACATTAGACAAAAATATCAAAGGGATTATATTCTTGAATTTCTACCACGAATTCAATGATGAAATTGTATTTTCAGACAAAATCATCCTACTGGGTGTTTTACGCAACAATATAATTTTTTATACATTAATCAATGCATTTGAGTTCCCGAAGATAATACCTTTATTAATGTTGTTGAAAAGTCGAAAATAAGGATGATATTGAGCATTAAAAGCTTTCATGCCGATGAGGGAGTGCCACGCATTGTTGGGTTTAGCTTAAATTTATACCACAGTCCAAAATCCGAGCATAGCCGTTTTCGGGGCTATAGGGGAGTATAGTTCAAGGAAGACATAAGCCCCCACTCTAGGCGCGTTCACGCTCGAATGCGTGGAGGAGAAGAATGCAGCTGACAAACTCCGAGCATTGCCGCACGTCGGTTACACGGAGAAAATTTGTGTGTTAAATTTTGCATAACTTAGTTCGGTAAACGGAGGACATTACGGCATTATATTAAAATTTCACTTTCAGTCATGTAAAATGAAATAGGGTAATATTTGATGTGAAAATATGAATTATTAATATAAATTCATTAAAATTTAATTCGCGATTCAGTAAGAATTAATACAACAAGATATTAGAGATTACCTGACAGTTGGGTAAAATGAGATGTCGATTACCTACCAGTTAGGTAAAATGAGTCGAACTGTTACGTACAGTTTCAATCCTAGAAAACAAAGTCTACCTCTCTAAATATGTGAATTCTACATCCCAGTCATGTAAAATTTCGTGCGCCAGCAAAAAAAAAACATTCTTGCTACAAACTGATTCTGTGGAAGGTCATCCACTACTAACAAACACATGCTTATACATATCATACAATTTATAAGTATATTGCTGGTACATATACACAATTTAACTTAAACAATTACATTAAATTACGATACATTACATACGATATAGTCGCACGCTTCTAACGATATTAACGCTATTAAAAATCGCAAACGCTGTGACGGGTTTCGAACCACCTAAGCTACGGTTAACGCGTTCTATGGCTAATAACTAAACCTCACGGCTAACCTAACAGTTAGAATATCGAGAAAAAAATCTCGGCTATAAAATTAAAGTACAAGTACGTCAGGCCCGTACAAAAAAATATCTGGTCCCCGTTTCATCGAAATTTGTTATTGTAACATTTTATTAATCAGGGGGCTTATAAATTTTTAGGAAGTAAATAAAAACATTGAATAATTTTTCATTTGAAATTTTCTAACCTTGAAACTTTAAATTATTTAATTTTCAATACTTTAAACTTTTGCATGGTCTGCTTTTTAATAATAATAGAAAATTATGCGTGCTATGCGCGCACTAATTACCCTTTCTTTAGAAAAAGAACTCGGTTCATTTTCCAACATTTTTTAATAGATTTTACAGAAAATATTATATTATTTGAGAACGTTGTACAATGTACATGATTTACAGAAGTTTCCTTATTATAGCGAGAAAAGTCCTCCAGTGAATTCAATATGAATGACAACTTTTTCCACTTACTTACAATTCTTTCTTTTGGTGGAAAATTAGTTTTGTTTATTGATATTAATTTTCTTTCAACTAAAAAGTCAACTCGATTTTGTTTTGAAAATTTTCTATAGAAATTTGATCTTTTTGGTAGAGAATTTATTTGTTTCCTTGAAAATTTAAATACTTCTACGAAAATTAAAGTTATTTGCTGAAAAACTTATTTCTCTGTCTGAAAATTTAACTAATATATTTTTTGTTGAATAATTAGCTTTTCCAGTTAATGATTTATCTATTTTGTTGAAAGTTTGTCTTTTTTTGTAGAAAATTAACCTTTTTAGTTAAAATTCATGTATTTTATTTAATTTATTTGGTGGAAAAAAATGTTTTCTTATTGAAAATTAATTTTTTAAACAAAAAATTTAACTAAATTTCTTATCGAGATTCTTTTACATTCAAATTTAATCTTTTTGGTAACAAAATTCAGTTGTTCAGTTGAAAATTCATTTTATTTGCTTAAAAACTTATTTCCCCAACTAAAAATTAAACTATTCTATACTTTGTTAAAAATGTATGTTTTTAGTTGCAAATTCATCCATTTAGTTGAAAATTTATTTTTTTCCATTGGGTTGAAAATTCCATTAAAAATGAAAAATGTTGATGGAAAATTCATATATTTTCTTAAAAATTATTCTTTTGTGGTAGAAAATTAATCTTCTTGTTTGAAATTTTCATTTCTACAGTAGAAAATTATTTTTTATATTGAAAATTAACTTTTTTAGATAAAATTTTAAAAATTAATTTTTCCAACTAAAAATTTAAATATACTCAATTTTTCGATTTTTTTATAGCCGTTACGTCTTTTCGGTTGAAAATTTAACTATTCGGTTGAAAATTCATTTCATTTGTTCACAAACTTATTGCTCTCTCTGAAAATTAAACTATTCTATCCTTTGTTTAAAATTTATTTTTTAGTTGAAAATTTGTCTTTTTTTCATCGAAAATTCATCATTTTGGTTGGAAATTTACCTGATTGGTGGAATGATGTTTTTTGTTTGTTTTTGTTTGAAGATGCACTATTTTAGTTGCAACTTTATTTCCTTTGTTGAAAATTGAACAAAATTTAATGAAAATATGTTTTTTTGTTGTTGTAAAAAATAATTTTTACAACGAGAAAGGTAGCTACTTCATTTTTACTATAAAATTGATCTTTTCAAGTTGAAAATTCACTCATTTTGTTAGAAATTCAACTTGTTTTTAAACATTAGTCTTCGGGGATCTCCCGCTTCGAAGTTCGAAATCAGTTGTCCAGTGCCGTCCGATGTTTTTTTATCACCCGCATCTTTATACGTCAATTTTTAAATACATTCTACTTTTATTTAGTGACTTAATGAGTATTATCTACTGAGAGAACAGGATAGTCTATATATTTGAATATTTACTCAAATTCTACAATATAAATCGAAACTTAAACATGTCAAAGTGTCTACGGGGGAATCGGCTTTAAACTTCAGCCCTGAGAATGTTGACGTCCCTTGCGACTCTCATTTTACCTCACTGTTGTGTAATTCCTCTCCTAATGAAAGTGAAAATCTCTTTGAAAATTCTGCAATCTATACTTTCTTCTAAGTGAATCTTTAATATCACACAAAAGTAAACTTTATATCATTCATTTGATAAAAATTTACAATACTTCGCGTTATTTTATAATATACTGGTATTCAAATAATACAACCCTTATATTAATTATTACATATCAGAATTTTCACTTTTGGACTTGAGATTTTACATAACTCTTTTGTATTATTTATAGTTCTGTTTTGTATTAAATCCTAAAATAATTGTAAACTTTATCTAAATGCAGTAATGTCCTCCATTTACCTAACTAATTGGGTAAATTTTAATGAACAAATTTTCTCCGTGTAGGTTAAAAATCTATCTCGAAAATCGTTTTCTGTATGTAGTGTACATACATCTGCACAAAAGTGATTTATATTGATTTTTTATGTATAAAAAAATGAAAAGCTTGTTTGAATGAAAAACTTCAAGATTTTGGCCGAAAAAAACCTTCAGATTCGGCCGTTGCGCTCCTTCACGGAGAAAAATTGATGTTTAAATTCAGATGCTCAAACGGCAAGATAGTACCGCCCACGAAGGTAAGGAGTGGTATCACCCTATATGTTTGGTGAGCAGAGGTGGGACAAGCGACGTCCAAGAATTCGTGAATGCTATAGCCATGAATGAAAACTTGTATACAAGATCGTGCACATGCGCAGAGCTGTTTTCGCAGTCACGTGCTTTACCTACTGCCCTATGTTATATTTGGACATACCGATGCATATGTCAGATATTTCCGTTTAATATTTCGGATATTTCAGTTAAACAATTAGGATGTTAAGGAGTAACATCTCACTTTCTAATATCTACAGATATTAATTTTAAGCATCTAGATCGCTGTCCTATAGTTAAACATAAAATATGCTAACCCCGAAAATTTTGATGTGACGTTCAAAAATCCATTTTTCTCCGTGTTTAATTGTTTGAATTTTATGATTTTGCTATTATTTATGGACCACCCTATTGTACAACGATTTGTCTACTTGATAATTGCTTGAAATTTTAACTGGCCACTATCTAGACATTGATATAGAAACAGAAACTTTCTTACAAGAGGAGCCTACACCCTTGAGAATTTTGTTTGAATTCATACTTCTCCCAGTAGTAGGTCATTACCAAACTCGTAATATGCTAAAGTAATCAGATGCGCTGCTCAGCAATTCAAGATGAAAACGTCTTTCAAAAATTCACGCACGTTACATGGACCACGATCCGAGAGTCTTTTAACTCTCGGTTGGATCAGGCGGTAACGCTTCGAGTTTGTAACTGGAGAGCCCAGGCTCGATTTCTGCTGCCAGCATTCTTTCCCGATTTTTTTTATTCAAATTATTTTTCATTGCAGTTGAGTACAACTATTTAATTTATTTGAACTAAGCCTATATATTCATTTTTCATAATTTCTTCCATAAGAAAAAAATTACTTTTTAACCTTTACCGGTTTAACTCTAAGGATAGTTTTTTTTTAGAAAATTCTCATTTTTCTTCATTCAATTAAACATTTATATTACTGTTATTATTGTTTGACTGTATCTGCGTGTACCAAAATTTCCGTCCGAACAGCCAGATTTTGTCAGTACGTGCACACTCCCTTATTATTTTCGTATGAGATGAAAGTGAAATAAACATATGAATAGAATATATATCTAAACCACATTTTCTATTGTTATTATTATATTCATTTTTTGAAATTACGTTATTAAATGATGTTTTTCAACAGCAAAATTGCATAAGGCATCAGAATTTGACCAGGATTATCCTTGAAATATTGGCTTCGGAAGTTACAAAGGTTAAAAAAAAATAACTTTTTCGCATGAAAATTTTGTTAAAATTAATATTATAGCTTGATCGCATCCCGATCGATTCAGCTTAGGTGGATTATTCAAAAGTCATTTTCTTGAGAATGACTGAGAAGCGCATCTTGTTACACTCAGCTTCCGATATAAGAACCCCCGGTTTGCGACATTCCTAGAACTGATGGCCTCTCCAGTTTCGCGATGAAAGGAGCCACGGGGCCGAAAGGAAGGCGATGCTCAGTCAAGCGTGACAAACAGACTGAGGGCCGCACTCTCAGCGCGTTACTTGCATTAGATTGCGTCATGCGTTCAAATCCTAGGGAAATGATTCATGCAGCACTGCCTGTTTACGTTTGGATTTCCCCGATTCAGGATCGAGGCCACTGCAAGCCATGCCTTAAACCATTCTTATATCGGGAGCTGAGTGTACTTTAGCGTATTACAAGTTTGGTAATGACCTATTACTGGCAAGAGTATAAATTAAAACAAAACTCTGACGCATGTAGGTTCATCTTGTTACAGAAAAAACTTGCAACGAGAATCGATTCCGCGGTCGACTATTGATATAGTCCAAACAGCAGCTTGTCATTTTCCCGGTTTTCAAACAATTTTCGCGATTATTTAAATTTTAAAATTAAACAATTTACTCTTTGAACTAATTAAAAATGAAATTTTGAATTAACGAATCTAATGCAGAAAAAATTTCTAAATTTGAAGAGTTTTAAATTTAAAATTGAACAATTACAAATTGAAGTGTTCAATATTATATAAATACGAAACTATCAAAATCGAAAATCATCAAGTGAAAAACACTTAAATTTGCACAGTATGGCTTATTGAAGAAAATAATGTTCTTCATATGTAATTCTAGCAAGGTTGAAAACTTTTGTTTGGTAGTCAAAAATACTCCCCCAAAGATTCATATTAAAAATATCTTCTGTTTCCGCAACATAGATATAGTTAAAAAGTCAATAAAAGCGACAAAGTTCTTCTCATTTGAAAACAAAAAATTCTTTTATGTGATGAGTTACCAGAATTTATGTTAAGTTTTTATGTCCAAGTTACGAAAAAAATAGTTCAAAGCAAGTTAATTTATACCTGCATAGCAATAGTGCCCCTGCATTTTTTTACTCTGCCTAAACGACTTTCAAATGTAAAAAAAAACTTAAAAAGTCGAAGTTTTCGCCATTTTCTTAGAATTGTATCAAATTTGTCGACTAGGGGAAACCTCCCTAAAGTGAATCATCCAAACTACACTGGACAACCATTAATTAAGAGCAAAAATAACAGAAAAATAATTAATTTTCATTTGAATTCATCAACACGTAGAGTATCTTAACTATTGATTGAATTGTATTAATTATTTTACATACATTAGTATTCTGAATTCTAATCCCTAATAGACCATTAAATGTGTGCGATATACATATGCTATCGGGAATGAATATTCAATATATTGCAACAATAATGTATGAACAAGATCGACATTAAAACAATTTATATTGACTTTCAATCACAAGGAAATATCTAAAAGTGGCATATTGTTTTTTATTTCAGGATAAAATGAATTGTTAGTGTTTAAATGAAGTATACTGTATAGTGAGGAATTTATTTTAGAATATTTTATCTAGTTTATTTATTTTAACAGATCTTTCAATTACAAGGAGAATTTTGATTTAATGCAATTTCAGCGGAGTGTTTTTGACTCCCAAAAGAAAATTTTCATTCCTTTTAGAACTATGAATGAAGAACTTCAATTTTTCGATGCGCCATATCATACAGTCCCAAAGTAGAAGCCATTCAAATTACACAATTTTCATTTTGAAGTGATCTTGATTAAAATTCTATCATTTACAAATTTTTATATGAAAATAGTAAATTTTGACTGTTTCCTGTTTAATTATCAAACTGCTGAGGCTTCCAATTAGAAATTCTAAAATTTTATATAATTTTAATTTCAGACAAGTCAGTGTCAATGGCTTTAATTAAAAATCGTACAACTCATTTCGATATTAATCTATTGGATGTTCAATGTATTGAATTCATAATCGTTTAAGTATTAAAAGACTCTAGCTTTTAAGTAGCAGAATTTTGAAAAATTTGGATGCTAACCAAAAATTATTGAATTTTCCAATCTACAAATCCTAGAAATTTTTCTGATTTGAAGGCTTTCGCTATAAAGTATTGTTCTTTCCAATATGACAAAAAATTTTATAATTTTGCAAGATTCAATTCCCAATTATTCCAGTCCACACGCTACTAGTTTAAAACGGCTGACATTGTAAAGTGATAGAGAAAGATATCGAATTTTCAGCATCTTCAATTCAAAATTACTTAACTACGGTACGTTCAAATAACTCCATTGGAAAACTTTTCATCTAAAAATAGTTCTTTTTGATCGTTCTGAAATAATAATAATAAATTGAAGTATTAAAAGGCTTCCATTTCTCATTATTTCTAACCATTCAATACTGAAGACCTCGAAAATAAAATACTGCCTAAATATTAAGGACATATAGTATATTATGATGTTACGTATTATCTACCATCTCAGGAACCCCCCCCCCCCCCTCAACTTACAATTAGAGAAATAAAGATAACGATCAAGTTTTCGATAGATAATATTTTTGCACACGGTGGCCTAGCCAGTTTAAGTCGCTGTATAGCAAGGGATTATGATTGAATTATTACATGTATCTTTATTTTAGAAATTACAAATTCTTCAATTTGAATTTAATGAAATTTAAACTGATTTATCTTTGCCAGCTTTTATAGTACATACAATTAACTCGTAATGACTTCGAATTCTTAAGATAAAGATGAATGCAATAATTCAATCATAATATCCTGCTCGTGGGCAACCAACATTACCCATCATGCAATTTCATTTGTTAATGACTTCTGCTATCTTCCCGTCTCACTTACATCCCAAATTTTAATTGCGTTATTTTACTTGAAAATAAAATACTGCAATTTTTTTTATAATCTTCATAAATTATATAATTAATTTTTTTGATCTGGGCGACTGAGAATGTGCCAGACAGTTGTAATGAACAAATAGAAATATAACGATACCAACCGCCGACATCTTTATATAAAGGGCCTAGCTGGTTAAGCATGTAAAATCTGCCCCCGCACGTATCAAGTTCAAATTTACGTCATAGTTTCATGCCCATGTGAAGTATAATTTCCCCCAATGATAACCTTAAAATTGCATTTTTGAGTGACTTATGGAGGGGGAAAGAAAAATAAAAAAAGTGGTTTTTCTCGAAAACCACTCAACCGATTTTGATGAACAAAATATATGTTACATACATCAATGAGAGTAAAGCAAACAAAAAATATGAAAAAATTTTGATAAAAAATATGACCAAAAAAAATGTTTGAATTTTTCAAAATATTTTTTTCATGTGATATTTTGGAGATACACCTACCATTTTTTCTCAAAAATATCTTCAGATTATCAGCTTTAACATATATTTTTGCTGAATTTTTCGTGGAGGTATAACATGGGTAAAAAAAATAAAAACCATGCATGCAGCGCTACGCTCATACGGCACCCTCCCACGCGGCTGCGGAATGCTATACCATCAAGCGGCTCAATCTATTTTTATGAAAAAAGTGTCATCAATATCAACGAGACCAATAAAAAAAAATTCGGTTGAAAAATACATCTCTTCATTTTCTCGCAGGAAAATCCTTACGTT
>CAKNXH010002390.1:240877-255410 GCA_932178445.1 Andricus quercusramuli | reverse complement strand
AAGTCTGTGTAATTTTTGTCTTTTTTCTCGATTTCAGTCCTTTGTAGCACTGGCCAGCGCTGCGTGTGTGATTTTTTCAGTCATGATATATACCGCCACAAAAAAATTGGAAAAATATATGTTAAAGCCGATAACATAAGGATTTTCCTGCGAGAAAATGAAGAGATGTATTTTTCAACAGAATTTTTTTGTAATGGTCTCGTTGATAATGATGACACTTTTTTCATAAAAATAGATTGAGCCGCTTGATGGTATAGCATTCTGCAGCCGTGTGGGAGGGTGCCGTATGAGCGTAGCGCTGCATGCATGGTTTTTATTTTTTTTACCCATGTTATACCTCCACGAAAAATTCAGCAAAAATATATGTTAAAGCTGATAATCTGAAGATATTTTTGAGAAAAAATGGTAGGTGTATCTCCAAAATATCACATGAAAAAAATATTTTGAAAAATTCAAACATTTTTTTTGGTCATATTTTTTATCAAAATTTTTTCATCTTTTTTGTTTGCGTTACTCTCATTGATGTATGTAACACATATTTTGTTCATCAAAATCGGTTGAGTGGTTTTCGAGAAAAAACACTTTTTTGATTTTTCTTTCCCCCTCCATAAGTCACTCAAAAATGCAATTTTAAGGTTATCATTGGGGGAAATTATACTTCACATGGGCATGAAACTATGACGTAAATTTGAACTTGATACGTGCGGGGGCAGATTTTACATGCTTAACCGGCTAGGCCCAAATACCCGAGCAATAAGGTGAACATTATGAATAAATACTTATAAAATATGTTTTTTAATGCTACATAGCTGCTCAAATTAGCCATCGCACTATGCGCAAAAATACTATATTTTTATTAGAAAAAAAAATTTCGATATCTTCAATTCCCTAATTGTAAGTTGAGGACAAAAATACATGGGAAGGCTGGTAATACGTGACATCATAATTCACTGACTGCCTTAAATTGTAAATAAATTGATTGTAATAGTTGATAAAAAATCAACTATTAAAGTCTTGAATTTGAAACTCTTCAATTTTGAACACTTGAATTTTAAATTATTGAATTTGCAAGGATCTAAATTACAAAATTTTTAACTACTTCTAAATCTATAAAAGTTTGAATAACAATTCTTGAATCAAAAACTATAGATTTGGAATGATCAAACTTATCAAGATTCGGCCTAAAACAATTCAATTTTGATATAGTTTTAAGACTAAAAACGGACTTAAATGAAGGTGTAATAATAGGAAGCTTTAACAAAAACAATACAGAAAAAGCAGAGGGTAAATCATGTTAAAGGTAACTTGGATTACTACCTACTCGTATGGGTAACCCCATAAAATTCGTCACGACTGTCTTAAAAATTGGAAGACAATACTTGTGGTCGCTGAAGTGAAGTTAGCTGGCGCTCAGTGAAATAGCCAAATCGGATAAGTTCGGCTTTATGAACGCGGTTGTGCCGAATTATACGAGCTGGTGACAGTTACTTGCAGTAAAAGAGTAAAGATTACACTGTGAATATTTATGTTGGAACTTTACATTAAATGTACTGGAAGTTTATTACCAACACATAAGGTAACGTACTACTACAGCATATTGTAGTTTTCAAATGCTGGTATTGTAATATTGCCATACATATATTATAATATTGGCATACATGTATTTTATTATTGCTATACATGTAATGTAATGTCTTGGAAGAAAGTATAAAAAAATCGAAATTCGCACGCACAAAGAATCAAAGCCTATCTGTCAAGCTCTGAGTCGAGTGCGTTACGCAGTAGACTAGCGAGGTAGAAGTACCCGCTAAACGGGTCAAAGTGAGTGTAAGACAAAATTATACTCGTAACACCGGTATTCTAAAGCAAAATTGAAATACTTGTGTGGTAAACGGCACGTATTCTTTACAATTTTACCTTAGACTCGTATGCAAAATAGTACTACCACTAGTGTGGTAAGAACCCAAAACTTTTTTAGCAGTTTTATCCACATGAGGTAAGTTTTGTTCCAGGTAATATTTACTCCAAAATCAGGGTAAAGATAACCCCCTTAGTTTTTTCGTTAAATACTTTTTTCTGTATATGTAGAAATGCCCATGATTTCTGTCATTCTTGGAGAAGAATGGACGCATACTCAAATATAATGCTCCAGACAAACTTGGAGGCTGCTTCTCTGAATCTTGGAATTTCCTGTGCAATTTCCGCAGATCTAAACGGCCGGGGCCGGCTACACCAAGTGGTAAAACGGCCGAGGACGCATCCGGCGGTAAACACGATGAGGTTTGGTGGCAGTGGGTGCTATGCTAATTGGACAAACGCGATTGTGTCCTGTCGGATGAACCCGTCGCGGAGGGCTCGCGGGAGCCGCCATTTGTTTCATAATTTCGAGCCCTGGCGCATAGTTATTTTGTGTAATTGAATTAGTCCACAGTCTCGAAATGGGTGCTGGAACCATTTTATTCGTGAACGTCTGTACATATAGGTACACTGTAGACGGTACAGTGAACAGTTTTGCCATGTGCTCATACATATAGATGTGTGTGGGTCTGGATGCATATGCATGAGAATTGAGAATGAGAATGCTTTCCAACCTTAACTCACCCTCCAGACTTCTTCTGTGACGTAACGTTTCTTCCTTTTCACTCCGTAGAGTTTCAACAATAGTGGAACGCATTCCAGAGACTATTCAATTTTCTCGCTTGAAACGGACTATGTCGCCCACACAAATGGGTACCCATGTAGAAATCGCCCCATTTGTCCCCATTTAGAATAGGGCAGTGGTAAGAATATCACCAGAACAATTGGACTAGTAAGTTCTAGTCAGGGTCCTTTAAAACACTTCTACGATTTTCCATTTATTGCGACTAGAAAAAACACAAACGTTTAGTTAAGCCCTAATCTTGTACTTTAGCCAGGCTTTACTTTGATCCTGATTAGGATCAAAGGACCGAAAAGTTTCAGTCAGGAACTAGTCGGGGCTCAGTCAGCATATCGCAGATGAACTTCCTGAAAATCACGCTTTACTATATATAATGCAGTGTCATTCTTATACTTAATTAGTGAACACACGAATGGCTGCCTGAACTGCACCAGACAAAAAACTAACATTTATACTCATCTGAACCATCCAAGTGTTTAAAGCTTGTGTGAACACGTGCTCTTAATTAAACTAACGCAACCCGAAGTTTTATTAAATAAAGATTGTGATATTTATGTTAAATTTTATTTAATGTATATACACTAAATAGGGTGTGTGAATATAACAAAAAATTTTAACTAACTTACTTTTTCATGCCACTTCAGTTTAGTTAGTTAGTTTCGTCACATCATAATCATAATCAATGATAAATGTTATTTTGTTCAAAATAAAGATAAAATTGTTTTTAATATTTTGAATAGAAGAAAACTATTAAATTTGTATTTTGTAAGTGAAATCTAATGGAAAATAATGAAAATAATTATTTGTTATTGTTAGGTGCAAATGTTCAACATTCAGATGTCGTGTCATACATATGTGAGCCAAAAACGATTATTTCATATGAAAAAAAGTTCAAAATTAATAAAATACGGGCAGCAGGAATCGAGCGCGAACTTTCCAGTTAAAAAATTAGATCACTACCGCCTTATCTAACTGGGAGTTAAAAGACTCTCGCATCATGGCCCATGTGTAACGTGCGTGGACTTTTTCAAGACCGGTTTTCTCGAGAGTGGCTGAAAAGCGCATCTTATTATTTTATCATATTACAAGCTTGATCGTGACCTATTACTGGAAGGGAATATGAATCTAAACAACGATGCTATTCGATATAGAACCTTACTTTGGCCATACACACCATTAGAAAACAACTACAAATTCATAGTGTTAATGAATCTTTTAATTTTAGTCTACTGAATTGATAAATAATCATGGTACAGTAATAATTACTAGTATCATTTATTCTCTATAGCTTGGTATTTAAGCGACTGGGTATTTAAAGTTTATAAAATTCTAAATAAATTATCAAATTATTTAGTGTGATAATTGGTGTTGAACTCCATCAATAATGTCAATCGGTAATTCAGTTTGGGAGGGTTTAAGCTAGGTGCTGGAATTAGTGCTGTTGTTGTGACCGGGTATCAGTTTGCTTGATGCGCGTGCCAATTAACGAGATAATCTCATTGTTTAGATCGATTAGGACTATAGCAATCCACTAGTCATTAGGAGTAGACCGACTGTGCCAGTCAGTGATAAACTTGATCAGCCAAGAGTTGGGGCAGGTCTCAGAGTTTAAACCTGTCTTGTTGTGCTTATCAGAAGTTATATGGCTTGGAAAACGTTTACGACTTCCGACAAGCGTGTCTGGTAAGAAGTATGTTCAACGATATCGAAACTAGAACTAGTTGTGATACTTGCGAAGCTATATTAAATCTTATCAGGTAACGCACTTTGAATTTATTAGTATTATTACCTCTCTTAACTTTCTTCTATTAGGTCAAAAACAAAAACATATTTCAAAGGATCTTATCATTTGTAGTCTCACATGAGCCACGGGTAAACTGATACAGATTGCGAAACTGGTTTTACGACTATTAAACTAGAATTATTATAATTCTGGCAGTCAGTCATTTTCAGGCTTTCAAAACTCTAAGCGCTTTGTTTCGGCTCGTTTTTACTATAAGGTTGTAAAGCTTCATTAATGTTTCATAAACTTTGATCTAACGAAACGTTTCATAATTTCATGAATCTTTCGATTTTTCAGTATTACTTTTCATTGACTCAAATCCCCACTATTGATCGAGGGAGTTTTACGAGAACAATGTAAATAAAAAATTCGATATCCGAAAGATCTTATAACGATTTAATATCTGCCACCTTTCTCCCTTTTTCGCCTCGAAGGTTTCTTTAATCTTGTCGGATTGCACAAAGTCCGAGTGAAGGTAAAATAGTGCGCCTGGGTCGAAGAGGTGAAGAAACGCTTAGAACTAAAAGAGGACGCTCAGATGGGCCATCGTTTTACTCGAAATGTTGGCAAATACGAGTGCAGGAAAGCGACGCTCTTAGTTCACAATTAAAGAGACTTCGGAGAGAAATTTCTAATTAAAGTTCGTTTTACTGACACTTGTGTGTTCTGCGAATGCTCTTTAGCAGTATTTGAAAGATATGCTTGCTAAGAGGAGAGAAATTAATGCTTTAAAGAGCTTCTCGATTATTACAAATTCTTGCAAAATAAACAAACTTGTCAGTTCATAAACTAATTTTAAGTCTTAAAGTTCACTTATGAAAATGTTCAATTTAATAATATTTCAGTCTTTATTCATACTTATTGGGGCGGTCCAGAAATTTTATTTTACTGTTTTTTTCATTAGACGTATATCAACATTCTAAAATAATCTTTCCTTAATGTCTACAAAAACACGCCGTAATTTTTTACATTTTTTTTTAATATTCATAGGTCACTCAAATCACTTTTACGTCCAAAATAGTAATTTTCCCAGATTTAGTGTAGAATATTTTTATCTCGGATTAATATTTTTCGATGTTTAAAACAAAGTTTCTTGTACACCAGTGATCAACGTGGTTCAGCAGTTCAATTTTAGAGGGAATAGGGGAATTTTCCTTTTGGAAAAATGGCTTTTTTACGAATGGGGAAATTCGATTTCTGCTAATAGTATATTATGCACCTAGGGGGAGAAGAGGTGCTTTTTGGACGAGTGTATTTTTTCAGTACAAGTCGTAGGCGAGCGCGTAGCGCGAGCCGGAGACGAGTACTGAAAACATACACTAGTCGAAAAAGTGCCTCTCCCCCTTGGCGCATACGATATTTTTTATAACAAATGGATGATTTCAGGAATTTCTCAAAATACAGTCATGATTTCGGTCCATATTAGATTTTGTGTAATAAAGCATGAAATTAATGTTAATCTAATCTATGGTAATTATAGAGGTGATTTATGGTAACTTATTATAGATTACCCAAAATTCATTTTTGAAAATTTCCATAAATTACCGGAAATTTATAAAAAATTTCGGTAATTTATTGTAATTCTACAGGTGAATATGGTAACTTACCCAAAATTCATTTTCAAACATTTTCATAAATTTCCGGAAATTTATGAAAAATTTCCATAAACTTCCGGAAATGTATGAAAATCTTTGGTAAATTATGGTAATTTTACAGGTAAATATGGTAACTTACCATGGAACACCCAAAATTAATTTTTTTAAATTTCCATAAATTTCCGGAAATTCATGAAAAATGTCGGTCATTTATGGTAATTTTACAGGTGAATATGGTAATTTACCCAAAATTCATTTTGAAAAATTTCCATAAATTTCCCGAAATTTATGAAACATTTCGGTAATTTATGGTAATTTTACAGGTAAATATGGTAACTTACCATGGAATACCCAAAATTCATTTTTAAAAATGTCCATAAATTTCCGGAAATTTATGAAAAATTTCGGTCATTTACGGTAATTTTGCAGGGATATATGGTAACTTACCCAAAATTCATTTTCAAACATTTCCATAAATTTCCGGAAATTTATGAAAAATGCCGGTAATTTATGGTAATTTTACAGGTACTTATGGTAACTTACCATGGAATACGCAAAATTTATTTTTACAATTTTCCATAAATTTCCGGAAATTTATGGAAACTTTCGGTAATTTATGGTAATTTTACAGGTATATATGGTAACTTTCCATAAATAACCGCAAAATTCTATTAACTGCAAACAAAATTTCCTCTCAGTTTTTACCGCAAGTGGGCGGATAATCATAAAATGAAAGCTCATAGATGCATAATCTTCATTATGCATCTCTGACGTCACTTTTCAGTCCCTAGGGAGTAAAAAGTAGAGCTTTAGCCCCGCTTCATAGGCGTCGAAAAGGGCTGAAATCATGCATGTGTCATAAAAAAATATTAGCGTCATGAACAAAAATTAATAAATTTCTCATGCAATTTTTAAGTTAAAAAAAAATTATTATTAATTAATACAACATCTTTTTACTTTATATTATGTGTTATATAAAATAATAGATCAGAAAAGCAAGGACAATATTTTGAATAATTCATGAAAATGGATATCCCAACTTGAGAATTAATACATAATATTTTTGTATAATCAAACCGTTGCATTTTCGTTACAAAATACTAAGTTGTGACCAAAAACACAAACATTACCTCAATTTATTCAAAATTGGGAATATTCTTCGAAATATGATTTTTATTAACAATAGACAACATACTAACATAACATAGCAACAAATTGTTTATTAGGTTACATCATCTTTTAAACACTCAAACATAACCTACAATTGTTCATAAATCTTTCGCTTTATTTGAAATGTAATGATTTTTTAAATTAAAAATAACAACTCCCGTCAAAAAACACTAAGCTAAATTTTCTTAAAAATTTGACAATTTTTTTTTTAAATAACCGATTTCCGGTGTAAAATTCTAACATATTCTGAAATTGTTGAAAAGTTGCGAATATTCTTTGAAATCTAATGCATTTATATTTAAAATTTCATTTTCCGACAAAAAACACTAAGACAACCCGAAATTGTTCAAGGTTGTGAAGTTTTCTACTTTAAATAAAAATCATTGAATTTAAATCGAATGATTTTTGTTTTAAAGTAAGAATTTCAGGTAAAATACACAAACATAAACTTTCTTTGAAACCTAATTTTTTTTTATTGCAAATACTAATGATTTCCAGACAAAGCCGCTAACATAACATAGCATACAATTTTTCAGAACTGTAAATATTCTTCTAAATCTGATAATCTTTTGGCTTTAAAATGCGCGATTATTGTACAAAAAGCTGGCCAAACCGAAGAAAGTAAATTATTGAAATATTTATAATGTTTTAAGTCTAATAAATTCTTTATTTAAAGTACCCATTTACGGTGTGAAACACTAACATAACCTAAAACTGTTGAAAATTGGGAATCTTCATGCTGATTTTTGTTTAAAAATTCTAATTTCCGGTGAAAAAAACTTGCAAGTCTTCTTTGGAAATATCTGATTTCATAATTAAATTCTTTTTAATAAAATATTAATTTCCAGCGAAACACAAAACATTTATCACATTTTCAACAATTTATTAGAAAATTTGACAATTTTAAGTCGACCACGGAAGAGTATTTAAAAATAGAAATGTTTCTCAATTCTCATAAGTTTTTCTATTACTTTTCCTAGATTTAATTTTCAAGATTTCAAATTTAAGATATGAAAAAAAATGTAAGTAATGAAAAGCCAATCAGGTTTTCAACGACAATGATTCCAAGATTTTGAAGATATATCGACACATCACTTTTTTTAGACAGAAAAAAAATGAAATTTTATTGGTAAATTAAATGTTATAGGAACCAACGCGTGTCTCAATGAGGTGTGAGATACATATTTTTCTCTTTCGCGACACTGTTACATTAAGAATGTTAGATTTTATTTTACCTATTCTTTTTGCGCAAAGCATCGATAATTGTTTGTTTCTTTTGTCTTTGAATCGTAATTTCTCTAAGTTAATCAAAATTTCTTAATAAATGGCTGCGAGTTTGTTAGAATTCTTACAGCATTAATCGCAGCTAAAAAAAAAGTAAAAAATCGGCAATAATATATACTTGACTTTTTGAATAACAGAAGTGATAAAAAAAATAAGGCAAGGGAACAATAATACATAATAACGGCACGTGAGACATAATTTTTTTTATTATGTGTAATAACATCTGATACGAGAAACTATACAGACATTTCTTATTTTTAGTCTGAAAATGATCTTACAACGTTCTAATCCGATTTCGGCACAAAACGTTTTGCTTTAAATTTTTCTCAATTAACTCCATTATTATCCCCATTTCTGCCTCCATGATGAAGGGGACCAACCATGAGTTGAAGAGGTTTATCTATGTGATGATCCTCGATTTCAGAGGAGGACAGTGGACGAATATCGGATACAAAATTTCTGTTTATTTTAACCAGTACGTGGTGCCGATTATATATTCCACGAATATAACCATTACCGTCAAGTGTTCCAAAGATGACTCCATCCTCTGATTTTAACAAAGGAAAATTGACGTCTAATTTGCGATAACGACCATCTGCTAGTCTCGTTACAAGCCCAATAACATTCGGGATACGTACATGTGCTAGACCTATATTAGAAACAGGCACGTTTCCACCATCTACATTACTGACAGTAGAAGCAGGCCTGTCAGGAAAAGATCTTTCATGAAGAGGAGATAATATCGAGTATCCTAATTCTGTAAAAATATTGAAATGGCTTAATTCAAATATTAATTGGACCGACTAGTACATAGGGAAACAAAATAAGTCCCAGAATATAACATAGCTGCATATCATTCTGATTATCAACTTCAGATCAAAATGATACACTTTTGCGGATCCAAAATTAATTTTTACACATCATTCATATACGCTAAGTGGCAGTTACATATTTTATTGGAAGTCGCGGGCTGGTCATGATGACATAACATTTATGAAACCAGGAATATTTTAGAATATTTTGAATTTCGCGGTAGGAAGGTCTTTCAATTTTGGTATATTGGACTATAAGTCTCTATAACTGTAGAAGCTGATTATTTTCTTTCTAAACGTATTTCCTTAGATGCATCTAGTCGCGACTCCCGAACCTGGACCAATAGAAAACGTTTCAGAAAGCGTTGATTTTTCACAAAAATACATGAATTTTCAACTAAAAAAGATTAATTCTCAACAAAAAAAGAAACAGTTAAATTTTCTGTAAAAAAATTAATTTTCAAAGAAAACAAAATCTGAGTAATAATTGATATACCTAATAATTGATATACGTAATACTTGATACTTCAACAGAAAGATTTCAATTTTAAATGAAAAGCAATTGAGTTCAAAAAGAAGAAAAAAAAACTACGAATTTTCTCCGAAACAGTTAAATTATCGACCCGCAAATATAAATTGTCAACAACAAAAATAATTATCTTACAAATAGTGGAATTTTCTACGAAAATAGTTACATCTTCAACAAAGTAATTCAATTTTCAACCAACTAAAACCATTTTAAATAAAAAAAAGATGAATCCCGAAAATATAATAGTAGACTTTTAAACCAAATATAATAAAGTTTCAAACAAAAATATTCTGATTTATAATCAGAGACTACACTTCTACCTAAAGCGGTGAATTTTCAACTAGAATAGTTAAATTTTCAAAGCAAATTATTTTCTATCAAATGGTTGAATTAAAAAAAAAAGATAAATCTCAAATCAAATATTTGAAGCTTCAACTAAAAAACATAAAAATTCAATCAAAAATGTGAAAACGGAATTTCAAAAAAATATTTCAATTTTCAGCAAAAAAACATGTTTTTAACAAAGAAGTTCAACTTTTAACCATTGAACTTTTTAACTAAATAGTCGAATGTTGAACTAAAAAAAAATTAATTTTCATCTAAAAATGTAAGTATTAAATTTTCAGTTTGAAAAGTGTATTTTTAGCAAAAAAAAAACGATTTTTTAATGAAATATTTACATTTTCAAACAAAGAGACGAAATTTCAACTAAAATCATGAATCTTCGACCAAATAAACACATTTTTAACAATATAGTAGTAGTTGAATGTTCAACCTAAAAATATGAATTCTCAATGAAAAATGTAATAGTTCATTTTTTTACCGAAAACATATTTTTTCTTTAAATAAAAATCAAGTAAATTCAACTAAGATATACGAATTTTCAACAAAATAGTTTAATGCTCAACCAAAACCAATTAATTTTCAAATAAACAGATGCGTTAGAACCAGAAAAGAAAAACTTTCATTCAAATTTTTCAGTCAAGACAGAAAAAAGAAATAACCCAAACTGTTGAATTTTCAAATAGGAAATATTAACTTTTGACAAAAAGGTAATTTTTAAGCCAATAGTTCAATTTTAAACCCAAAGAGGCGAATTTTCAATAAATCAGTTGACTTTTCCACACACTAAACATGAATTTTGAACAAAATTTCTGAATTTTGAACAAAATAATTTAATTTCAAACAAAATAACATTTTCAACAAAAAACGATTAATTCTCAGCCAAAAATATAAAAATAGACCTTTCGACTGAAAAGAACGAACTATCAACCAAAATAGTTGGCTTTTCAACGAAAGAGATGAATTTTCAACTAGACTAGCTAAATTTTCAGTTACAAAATAATAATTTTCAAATAGTAAAAAATAAATATTTAACATTGGAAATAATTTTTTTCTAATCTAAAAGTATTTCTATAGATTTAACTATATAATTTCGAGTGTTCCGACTCCCACTTCTAAAAAGATATACAACTTCTTAGCACCAACAAGGAATGTTTGAGAAAATTTGGAATTGCAGGGTTTGAGAACAAATCCGATTTTCCTATATTGGGTTATAAATCTCAGTGTTTCTCTACATTCATTTCTTTAGGGGAAAGTTGCCTAAGACGAGCCCCCTCCTAAGACGGGACACCATGAATATTTTTGTACAAAAGCAATAAAGTCATCACTTACGCATGCGAATACGTGTTCAGCAAAATTCTGGTTATTTTGAAGGTGTTTTTTCCTGCACTGGAAGTAAATTAACAAAAACAGAAAGGAAAAATTATTTTCGTACGTTAGAGAACGAACTTTCACCTGTTTTAGAAGTTGTGATTTAATAACTTCTAATGATTTGAAGGAGTAAGTTATGTTTTTGTTTGATAGATAATTTTGTAAACTTTGCAACTGATACTTACGTTTTATTAATTCTTATGCTATTTGATTAAAATATTTAAAAAATTGTGATCATGCGAAATTCCTAAAACGAGCCCCGGTTAGGCTAGAGAACTGTAGGTAAAAGCGAAATCTGCTTTCCTTGTGAGTTTCCGATGGTCTCAATGGTAATGACCTAACCTCTTTCTTGCTTTTACACGTCATGAATAAGAAATTTTTTAAACTCTGTTGGACCTTATTTGACGCTTATTTTACGCTTTATAAGGTATTTTACGTAACTAATATGTCATAAACGTAAACATTATGTTTAAACAATACGCTGCGAATAAAATCCATCAATATCTAATGTTTAATTACATCGCTTTTTTTATTTTAAAAAGGGGCCCGTCTTAGGATACCGGGTTGCCTAAGACGAGACAAATACATATTTTTTTCAACATCGAAGTTCATTGCCTTTTAAACACTTTTTGAACTTTTAAGTGTGTGAACTTTGTAAATAAAACATCAAACTATGATGCCAATAATCGCTTTTGCTTCTAAAGTTGCTTAAAATCGAAAATTTTTGGAAAATATGGAAGGGGGCTCGTCTTAGGCAACTTTCCCCTACCTTCAAACTTAGTGATTGTTTGTCAAAAAATGTAGGAAATTTTTTCAAAAACTCAGGTTTCATTGTTTATTTACGACCTTTTCGCTGATTATAAGAAATTTTTGGAAAAATGATAATTTTATCATCCATTCTTTAAATTTTTCATTGATATTACAAGAGGTCTGACCTGAAACTGAAGTTTCAGGTCAGCCCGGAAGAAGTGAACTGCAATTTTCAGGAAACGTCGGCAAGATTCGCAGTTTTGCACACGACTGAAACCCGAAATATCTACTTTAAATTTATTATAATGAATCATTGTGAGAGCATTATATAGGATATTTAAAGAGTTGCACTAAGTCTTAAAAATAAATGGTAATCGCACAAAACTTATTCCACTGAATTAAAAAAGAAATAAAAGTGGACTGTGCATTGAATTAACTGAATTCAGCGAAACTCCTTATTAAATTTGGTATATTCAAGAAGAATGAACAAAGAAAAAGAAACAGCCTTCTTAATGTTATACTTACCGAAAAAAATGAAAAAACAGCCAAAATTAAGAACAGGGTAATAGTGAACTTCATTTGCTCTAAATACAGAGAAGAAATGCTTCGTAGAAAATTCTGGGAGCAACTGCGAATATTCTGAAATTTTATAAGAATATGCATCTTATATATTGATATCTTATTTGCAATGCAGTGTTGCTGACATACCGTGTTTACCTTTAGGAATCATACAATTCGTCACATCTTTTCTGATAGGATTATTTTATAATTTATAAAGATGATGTCATTGATATTCGCAACTTATAGAAACGAAAATATAATTTTTTTTTTAATACTGACATAAATTTTTCAGCAATAAAAAAGTAATAAATGTCTTTAGATGGCAATGTTGCTCCAATAGGGATATTGAGATAAAACTTTTTTCTATTGCCAGACATCAAATAAAAATAATTTGTGAAACAAAATCCAGAAACAGAGCGTTTAGGGGAATATCATAATTTTAAAATCGTCTTGGACGATTTACTCTGAATTGGACAAATTTCTTTACAACAAATTTGTTTGACCCGCATTCAGAAACTTGATAACTCATTCTCATCGAATTATCTTGTTTTGTTCTACCACCCGTCACTTTATTTGAGAGTTTTTTTTTTAATATGTTAGAATATCTATGACAGAAAAATGAAACTTTCGGACATAAAAGCTTTTTCTGGCCTACCCAAATACTTATCAAAATTAAACTCTAAATATTTTATGCTTGCAACTGAAACAAATACAAAAAAATAAGGGATCCGATTACTAGTGACTAAACTGGTAAGAAGAACAAGTTGTAACTTTAATGTAGACACTCAGGACGCTCCTATTAAAGCCCATTAAGGGTGCAACTTTTATTATCAAGTCTTTCATTATTTCCCCGGGTCGTAAGGAAGTTTTCCTTCACACGAATCGCCTCTCGATATAGGGAAAAGTCAATTTTCTCTTCTAAGTAGAACTTCAAAGTAATTCGTTGGATACTCGCAATGCGACCGGACGCGAACTTCGGTAACTTATGTCTCTCACGTGGCGAGCTCAACTTTCTCCATATAACAGAGGTGCATTTTCCTAACGTTTTAAAGTAAACTTTATGTCGTAATATGTGCAAGTACTTGCACATATTAAAGCATGGGCATTGACAAGGTTTTCTGCACTAACAGCTGTGGCAATGCAGAAATAGGCAACCATCTTCCTCGAGTATATGGCGGCTTTCAGAAAAAAGTCTTATACAAGTGCGCCATATAAAACCACAATTTTTAAACTAAATGTGGATTACTTAGTTCCCCAACGTGACCAAAAAACCTCATTTTACAATTTTTTTTACTTTTCCCTAACAATCGTTATTCAAAAACGAGCATTTTTATCTTGTAATACTTTTAACACAATATATTTTATGCACAGAATAAAACAATTTGAGATTAAAGTTTCAAAATTTCCCATTTATTTATTTATTTATTTCAACCAAAAGAGATAAATATTCCATATAGGAGGACGAATTTTCGACGGAAAAGTTGAATTTTCCAACGAAAAAGCTTACTTTAAAAAAAAAATAGTTTAACTAATAACAGAATATTCTACCAAATGGTCGAATTTAAAATAAAAAAAGATTAAAGTTCAACAAAACACATGCATTTGAATTAGAATCGAAAAATGTAATAGTTGCACGGAGAGAACTGTTATAGTATATGCAACTATTTCCGTTTAGTA
>CAKNXH010002390.1:217406-240867 GCA_932178445.1 Andricus quercusramuli | reverse complement strand
TGGTATTAAAAATAATGGATTTTTAACTAAACAGTTCAATTTTTCACCAAAGAGTTAAATCTTCAACGAAGTAATTGAAATTTTAACAAAATAGTTTATTTTTTAACCAAACAGTTGGATTTTCAGCCAACAAAGATGAACTCTCAACAAAAAATGTAATAGTTGCATGTTTAACAAAGTAATATGAAATTTCTACCACACAAGATGAATTTTCAACAAAATACATAAATTTTCAAACCAACAGTTTAATTTCCATTTAGAAAAGATGAATTTTCATTAAAAATCCAAATTGTTAAACTTTCAACCCAAAATACGAACTCTCTCTATAAAACAGTTGTATTTTCAGCTGGAAAATATAAATTTTCAACAAAAACGTTAATTCTTAACCAGAAAATTGCATTTTTAACCAAGAAGAAGTAAACTTCAAACCAAGAAGAATAATTTTCTACCACAATAAAACGATTTTCGCACTAAAAAGGATCAACTTTCAACAAAATAGTTCGACTTTCAACCGAAGGGATTATTATACCATTAAGCCATTTCCCTTTCGGGGTAGGCTTGACTTTACTCGGTTGGAAATTAGTGGGATAGGTATATAGGTGTAGGATGAATTCAACCAAGTAAAAAAACAAAATTTCAACTGAAATTGTGCGTCTTCAACAACAAAGAATTATTTTTTAACCAAATATTTTAACCTTCAACCAATTACATACTTCAATCTTTCACAAAAAATATAAATTCTAAACGAATGATTCAAGAGCGGACATTCCAAACAAAAAATGTTTTTAACCAAAAAAGTGTATTTCCAAGAAAATAGATCAATCCTCTACCAAAAAAGATTAAGTTTCTACTAAAACATATGAATTTTTAAACCAAAAAGAACAATTTTTAAACAAATAGTTTAATTTTCAACCAATCAAGATTTCAGTTGAGTTATTAACACCAAAATATGAAGTTTTAACAAATTGTTCATTTCATACCAAAATAGTTTAATTTTCAACACAAAAGAATCTTTTAACAAAACACTTGAATTTCCAAACCAAAAAACATAATTTCTTAAGAAAATTGTTGAATTTCCAACCAAATAATACAATTTTTAACTAAAATGTAATGGTCAGGAGGAAGCAGTGTAAAAAAGTTACAATTACATGGCAAATAAATGACTGGCAAAAATATTATACCGCGGTGGCCCGCAAAACTTAATTTTCAAAATTCCCTAATTTCTTTTTAACGAATTTTTCATTTTCGCTGATCATTAATATTTAAAGACCAGAATCTTAATCTTGTAACATTTTTAACATAGAATATCTTATAAACGGAATAAAGCAATTCAAATTTAAAAATTCAAATTTTTTTATCCTTGACAGTTATTTAGAGTGCACTTTATAAAAGTTCCTTGAATTTTTCAAGATGTTTGTTAGAATCGAAAGATTCGGGCCCTGATTTTCCCTGACATTCCTTGACCAATAAAATTCCCTGACTTTTCCCTGATTCCCAGTTTTCTGTGATTTCGATTGATGGGGAGGAATCAATTTTGTCAACTTGACACAATTTTGGTTCACATTACACCAAACATTTTTTAAATCATTCAAATTCATTCAACCAAGCGATTTTGTTGCATGAACGACTTTTTTTTCTCACTGGAAATTCGACGATGATAATGATTTGAAATTTCAGTTTGTACTTCGTGAATTATAATTGCAAATGTCAAAGAGAAAATATAAATCTCTCTTCCAAAATAAAAATATATTTATGTAGAATGAATATTCTTCCGCGGCCAGTTTCATAATCGCATTAAATTGTACAATTGATTCGTAACCTATTTCTCGCAGTGAGGCATTTTTGAACATTATTAAAAGGGGTATACCGATATATCAGTTCATTAAATCCACATACGCTATGCATCAGGGGAAAAACTGGGAGGAGGATTTTAATTGATAGGGTTGCAGCGTAACTTGGTGATGAAGCGGTAATTAATGGACTCTGACGAGTCGTCCGAATATGCGCAAATGGACTGATATTGTGATATTGACGCTCATTCGTTTCCCTTCATCACCAAATTGCGTACTAAACTTCCTCGTTTTTTATTTTTCGTACGTGAAATGTGAATGTCGCTCGAATTTAGTATTCACTAGATGGACAATAATTACGTAGCAATGTAATCCGAAGAATGAAAACCCAGATGCATTTTTTACACGTTTCATATTTACATCCACTGTGCAATTAAAGCTGGAAATATTCAAAATTTTATAAACAAAAAGTATTTATATTATCCAAATCATGACTTTGTAAATTTATGTTTTACTAGTAAAACATAAATCTTACATTTGCCGGTATCAACTAGCTAGCAGATACTAGCAAATGCGCTCGTTTTTCTCAAATATGTATACATAAATTGTATACGAGTATCATACTTTGTTATCGATTAAAAGATTATTTAGTCATGATAAATACTCACGAACCCCTCGATTGAGAATATATCGGTAGTTTGAACTCACCTGCAACATAAAAGCAAAAAAATTTTGTTATTTATGAAAATTAGAAGGAAACTGCGGGTCTGGATAATTTAAAAAAGCAAACTTATGGGTAAATGGATTTTTTCAATTTCAGTACTTTTAATCGACCAGCAGAGTACATTATTATTATTTCAACAGCAAATATTATTTGGCCATCAATTTTATGATTAATTTGAACAAATTCCTCAACGAAACGCATGAGTCGGGTATTTTCTCACAACATTATTTTGTTGTTATTAGTATGCTTTTAATCCACTGGTCCTGCTTAATTGTACCACTAGAAATTATTCACCAATTATAAATTTCACGATTATCATAAGCAAATTTCATAAACGAATGCATTGAAGAAAGTAGGTCAGAAAAAACTTCTAAATGTTTCATATAATTAGTAGTAAATTATTGAGAATAGTAACTTACTATTTGGGAAGACTTAGCTATCCATTTAACGATTTTTGTTCAAAACGTATGTGTGCACTCTAAGAAAAAGTCTATTAACAGTAAAATTAGGTTCCTTTCAGAAAGTGTCCTTTGAAATTAAGCAGATTTCTTTTGTCCATCAATGGAATCGTTTCACTGTTCAAAGACTTATCCGTTAAATGCAAAACAGAAGTAGTTTTACTGATGAACGATTTCTTTTGAATTTGAAAAGAATTCCTTTAACTATTAAAGGATTTCATTTGCTGGCTGGCGGAGAAAGTGCGCATGTGCGTGAGTAAATTTGGTCACTGCATGATTGATTTATTAATTGATAAAGTGAGTGAAAAAGCGTGCGAAATACTGTAGAATATGGATTTCTGGAAAAAATTAGGAATCCCAGATAGTGACGCGAAAACTTTAGAAGGTACGTGTACTGAAAGAACAATTTTTGATCAGCATAACCTCACTTTTCATTGATTTTAACGCTTTTGACAATCGAAGTAGAAATTTTTTTATTGCTTTTGACAATCGAAAGTTCGTACGGCATTCTTTGTGAAATGATTTTGTGGAGTGTCGATTTAATATCAATTTTATATGAACATTCACCAAAGTTCGGCTTCTGTACATTTCTTGCACGTAATATTATGCAATAAGTTTTCTTTTAACATTCAAGTTATTCCTTCTATTGTCCGACAATAGATTTCACTTCAAGATCAAAGGAAATCCTTTCACAGTTAAAGGATAGCATTTGAAACGACAATCCTTTAACTGTAAAAGGATTTCCTGACATGCCAATTTTGAATGGAACATCCTTTAATAGTGAATGGAATCGTTTGACAGTCAATAGTCTGTTTTTAGAGTGTGGATAAAATCCATTACTTAGTTGCTTTTATTGTTTTTAAGAAACAATACCAAGGAAAGCTTCCTAACCTCTTTTTATTTCTGAGTGGGTCATCGCTTCTGGCAGAAATATTCGTGATGAAAGCAGATTCACTAACGCATTAATTACTACCTCACTTGAAGTGAAAAGTGGACAAAAAGTTGAAAATTTAAGAAAAAACTACAACTTTCTCGCATCATCAGAAGGGAATATTATTAAAACAATTACGTTCGTTGAATTGCAATTATAATTTTCTCACTCTAAGTGAAAAGGGGGCAAAATTGTAAAAAAATTCAGAATGAAACTACAACTTTCTAGCTGAACTATAGAAAAATATAGTTACATAAACAAAATAATTTGTTTAAAAATTATGATTGTTGAATTGCATTAATTACTACTACTTTACTCTAATTAAAAAGTGGGCAGAATTTGAAATTTTCAGAAAAACCGCAACTTTCTAGCATTATTCAAGAAGAATAATAATAAAAATAATAATACATTTTGTAAACAATTATGTTTGTGCAATTGCATTAATTATAACTTCGCTCTGAGTGAAAAGTGGACAAAAAGTTTGAAATTTCAGAAAAAGTCGCAACTTTCTAGCATTATTCAAAGAGAGAGAGAGAGAGAGAAAAGAGGAGAAATGAGGGGCGGAGAAGTAGAAGAAGTCCAGGGAGATAAAGGGAAGGGGAACTGACCGGAAATAGGGGGAAGCAGGGTAAGTTAGAAGAAATGGAGGGAGGGTGGTTAGGAAAAATGAAGGGAGGGTGAGTAGAGAAAATGAGCGGGGATTAGGGAAAATGAGCGGGGAGTAGGGAAAATGAACAGAGAATAGGGGAAGTGATAAGAAACGAGGGAAGGGGAAATAGAGGAAGTGATGAGAAATTCAAGAAGGGAAAGTTGTGGCCGCGAGGGGAAATAAGGGGTGAGGAAGTAGGTGAAGTGAGGGCAAATGTCAATAAGTACGGGAAATTATTCTATAATTTATTAGAATTAAATAATAATAATATGAGGCGCTGATAGCAAAAGCGGAGTAGAAAAATCTTCGGACCAAAAACGAGTTAAGAACAATGCGGGCAAAAACGAGTTAAAGAGAAACAAGAATAACGAGGATTTTATCTTATATTATAACATAAAAGTGTAATACAATGATAGACTATGATATAATCTACCGTACGTGCAAGGGGGGGGGGGGGGGTGGAAATAAAGCAATAAGGGGTGACCGGAGGGTGAAGTGAGGGGAGGGCTAGTATGGGAGGGGGAGGTTGGAACGCCCTAATTACCATCTCGAACAAATTTGGGATGGAGGGGGGGGGGGGGGAATGCATAAAAATTCAACGAAAACAAATTTGGACCACCCTAATTAACATAGATTCTAGTGAATCAAAGTCACCTTCCCCTTCATACAATGCTCTTTGAGCCGGTGTTTCAATCTCTTCAAATTTGAACCTTGAAATGGTTACTTTCTGTTTTTTGTAGTCTCTGATTGCGAAACTGGAGCCAAAATTTGAAATAAAAAATGAAAGACCCAATATGGCGCGAAAGTGAAAAATTTTTGAAGGATTGGACTAAAAATGGTTACTTAGAAGTTTTTGGGTTCCCTGATTACGAATCTGGAATTAAAACTTTGAAATTCAAAATGGTTGACCCAATATGGCGGCGAAAATTCACAGATTTCGACGTATTTCGCTAAAAATGGTTAAACAGGGGTTTTTGGGATCGCTGATTACAAATTTGGAGACATCATTTTAAAGTAAAAAATGGCCAACCCAATATGGCGGCGAAAATAAAAATTTTTTGATGGATTTTGTATAAAGTTGTTTCTCGGGGGTTTTCGGGGACACTCAATTTACTCCAAAGAAAGATCCAAAACAAATAAATATACAGAAGTTTATTCCACAGGAAGATGTGGAAAATTGGGGTGAAGTAGGAAATGGAAAAATTTACAGGAAGTGGAGTACTTTGGACGTCATTTCTGCCGCGTCCTCTGTGGACTGTGGGAACAAAGTTAATCCGACGGCGCGCAAAGTCTCGAAGGTCGATCGACAAATTCAATTTTCGCGGGAGTGGCTGGAATGGTTGACTGACTCGATACATACAGACACTTTAGACACTCTGGATATATACTATAGAGAAACTGAAGAAGCTCGCCTTTCTGACGTCCATCGCATCGCCCCTGCTTCTTGATCTTATTTGCTCGCCGCCCTGTGAGAAGACTTCTCTAACCTCGAAGGTCGCCGGAAGCGGTACCACGATGGCATCAGCATAGAAGAGATAGACGCCCTGGATTCGAGAAACTTAAGTAGTTTACCATGATCTGCTACCTACTTCTAGGATATACAAGTTTCTGATTCGCTGCTTATCTAAAGCGGTTTACAGTTACATCATCCTACGTCAAAATTCAATCTAAAAATGTATACTTTGTAAAAGATCTACAGCTTAAGGTGGAATCCAAATCAACAGACCTGAAAATTTAAAGGGTGCCACAAAACTTAATTTTCAAAATTCTTTGATTGTTCCCTGACTCATTTGTATTTTCCATGGCTACTTAAATTTAAAGAGCAAAATTTTAATCTTCTAATATTTGTAATATAGAATCCTTTATAAACTGAATAAAATTTAAAAGAATTCGATTCACAAGCATTCAAAAGAAATCAAGTTAAATTCAAAAAAATTAAAATGCATCGGAAAAGATGAAAAAAATCCGAAAAATTCTATGGATTTATGTAAAACTGGAGTGAATGTAGAGGAATTTGATAAAAATTAGAAGAATCCGATGAAATTAATAAAAATTCAATTAGGTTCAAAAATTTCAAGAGAAAACCAAAGAATTCGAAATACTTAAAAATAAACCAAGATATGTTAACAAGAATTCAGGATGTTTCCTGAACTCCTCGAAAATGTAATAAAATACCTGGAAAGCATTAAAAATCTCTTAAATCACAGCAATTATCGCAAATTTTATAAAATGCTTTGGAATTTTCTGAAACACTCTAATCTTTTTTTTTAATTATTTGGGAACACTTGAAATGATTGAAATGTCGTTTTAAAAAAACTAAGATATTTTGAGTCCTTCAAAATCTTTTACCTTGGAATCTTTTAAAATATCCTAAAATATTTTAAATTATTTAAAATCTTTGGCAATACTTTGAAATATTTGGAAACCTTTTAAATCCTACGGAATCCCTTACTTCTTGTAAATAAATTCTTTGGAATCTATTAGAATGTTATAAAATCCCGTGAAATTACCTGAAACCTGATAACGTTTTCTGAAATCCTAAAAAATTTATTAAAACACCTTGAGAGCTTCTGGAATTCCTAAAAATCATTTGAATTCTCAAAAAGTTTATGAGATCCCTTTGGCATATTTTAAAATACCTTAAAATATTGCAAATCCTTTGAAATTCTTTAAAATCCTTCGAAACTTTGTAACGCTCTTTTAAATTTCGTAGAAGTTTTCAAATTAAAATCCTTTGGAACACCTTTAAATTATTTAAATCAATTAAAAATTCCTTTGAATATTTTAAAATATCCTAGAATCTATGAAATCCTTTGAAATCTTTAAAATTCTTTGGAATCCCTTAACATTACTGAAATCTGTTGAAAATATCTTGGGAACTTTTAAAATATCCCAAAATAATTCACATTGTTTTTTTTTAATGTTTTATAATCCATTATGAATTTTCGAATAAATAGGTGCTTCTTACAATAATTCCCTGACTATTGCAATTTTTTTGCGAAACCTCTGACTGTCCCCTGACTTTCCCTGTCAAAAAAAATTCCATGACTTTTCCATGATTTCCAGATTTTTCCTGACGTGCAGCGACCCTGTTTAAAAATTGGATTATGGGAGTGTCACCATTTTTATATAAAATGTATCAATATATTGATTCAAGGCCAACAATGATGGTTATAGAGTAAAATACTTTCATGGATTAAACCCCGAAAAAGGTAATTTCAGGGAAAGCTTTAACGGAACACAAAAACTGGCTTTCCTTTTACGACAGATTGGTTTACGGCAAACAACTACTCTCCATTTATGGCACGGAAACAATGAAAATAACTGCAGAGAGAAAAATACTGATCCATGTGGCGAATTCTCGGTATGGAAGCAGAGTTAAAAATAGAAACATCTGTATTCAATCCCCGAACATCAAAATCTGAATATTCGAGTTTTTATTTTCGTATCCAAAATTATCTTCTTGCAGGCTGGACTTGAAACCTACCTTCCATGCCTCACGCACAGAAAGTATAAAAATAATGTGAATTTTATACGTCCTTAAAAGTATCCTGCAGATGAAAAAATAGATCTTTTCATCAGCACACAAGGCGAGAATGAAAATAACTCGTAAAGAGAAAGGGTTCCGGAAATGTATCCATTTGGCGAACGTGTAGAGCAATAAAAGACTTAAAAATACAGAAGAAAACGAAATGTAATCAACGAAACAGAAGAAAGGCAAAAGCACTTGAGTGACTAGAGGGTGGTTTCTCTTACGAGTGCTGTCGCCCATTTTTATCGACCAACGAAACTGGTTGCAATTCTACGTCATTTATGTCTTTTTGTGTCTTTTAGCTTATCAGGTGCTCCACAAGAATTATAAGCTTTTCAACCTTAAAATATCATAATATCTATTTTCTTTTCACCATATTTTATTTCAGCATCTCCAAGGAATACATTTCTATGCTAGTTCAGAAAAGAACTTGTATTTAAATAGAAACGGAGAAGTCTCGAAACTTTCAGTATTAGAAGCAACTCGTTAAGATTACACAAAGGGAAAAAATATAACGTTACAATTGAGCAAAAGAAAATAGGTATCATCTAACTTTTAATGGTGAGAAGTACCAGTACGCAAATACAGTAAAAAGGAATCGCGGAAAATAATAAGGATTAAAACAAGTCGCTTCCAAGAGAAGAAAGAAAAGTGTCCTGAGGGAGGAAAACGCAATGCGACCGCGAGATAGCGCGAATTAAAAATAATAGCGTCTGCTGTGGCGTGTGTCTAATTTCAATTTTCGTGAGTGCCTCCTTTCCAGCTGCTCTGATTTAATTAAATTTGTTAGAAAATCAAGCGACTTTCGACTAGACTCTGCATTTCATTTAAATGTAATTTTCCGGTATGGGGCCATCCATAAATTAGGTAACACATTTTTTGTCAAATTCTTTCGCCTCTCCTCTCCCATGTAACAAGTTGCAATAAAATGATTTGGACCCCCCATCATGTATTATTAAAAACAATTGAGTTACTTACTACCCGAGGAAGTTGAATAATCATTATTCCTTTTTTATGTAAGAACAATTTTAATTGTTCCTAGCTAGAAAATTTTTAATAGGAAATCTATAAACTTATATATATTTCAATTTTCAATCATTGAAATTAAAGACTTTTTAATAATTTGTAAATCTTCAAAATTAAACTATCCCAAAAAATTACAGAACTTTGAAAGATAAATCATGAAAATTGAATAATTTTCAACTCTACATTTACAAAATTCATGAATTTCCATTGAAAATTGTTAAAGTTTGAATTGTAATGCCATGCAAGATTTTAGTTTTACAATTAAAAATACTGTAATTATTATGATTTACTTTTAAAATGCCTTAAATTTTGAAGCTTTAGAATTGAAAACCCTTGACTTTTAATTTTCAAAATCATCTAAATTCAAGAATTTTCGGCATAAAAAGAGCTGGAAAAGATGCTACGTGTACCGACATTTCGGTAAAATTAGCCAGATTTTTTCAGTATGTGTGGACACTTCTATCAAAGAATCTTTCTTCTGAGTGTATGTCTTTTAAGAACCCAAATTAACTTAATAATTAATCTATTTCTAGACTGTTTACCGAAAGCCGATTTAATTTCATTTGTTAAAAATATTATGGAACAGTATCAATTTTGGCCTCTCATCCCTATATAACAGATCGCAACATTTTCCCGAAACTCCTCTAAAAAAAAGCTGTTACGTAATTTATGGATGGCCTGGCCTACACTAAAAGTCTGGTATGAATCTTAACTTTCAGTATAGTCAAATAAAAGTAGAAAAAAATCAATTCGAATAAACAAATTGGAAATGTCTTAAGTAAGAAGGAAGTTTTTAGAGAACTATCTTCAATTTCAAGACTTGAGTGAGATTTTCTTTATTCAGAGTTACGACTTAATTCTCTGGGAGGAGTCATTTACAAAGAACAATCTTGGAATCCAATCGATTTTCGTTTGGGAGTTACAACCCAACAAAGATTTCCCATGAAAAGCTAAACAAATCAAACTCTAGCGGATCCAATTTCCCAGGTTGTTATTCTTGCAGAAGAAAATAGCTCGAATTGTCGTAAAGGCTAAAAATTTAAAGAAAGAGTTGCAGTTTACACTGCAGACCATCGTTTATCATTTATAATTTAAGGGTATGATCAGATTAATATTTTAATTTTTTCCATCATTCTGTAAAAAAATTAAAAAAAACATAGGTTTGTCATAATTGTTTAAATTATTAATACACGAAAAATCTTTCAACATTTTCTTAATTTATCGGGATGAACTAAAATATTTGAATAGCTTTCTGAGGATTTAAGTAATTTTAAAAGATTGTGAAGCCTCTCATTAAGGCATTTTAATGAATTTTCGTGGATCGCAAAGGATTTCATAGAACTTCAAATATTTTAAGGAATATCTTCAGATTTGATGTAATTTCGCTAGATTTTAAAATATTTTAATGAAATTTCAGATATTTTATTCACAGTATTTCAAAGATTTGAAGGGATTCTAAAATATTTCAGGGTATTTCTAAAGACTTGAAAACATTTTAGCGTACTTTAAAGGATACCAACAAAGTTTAAAGAGATAAAAACAATGTGAAGGAATTTTAAGGAATATCATAAAATTTCATTTAATTTCACGGGATTTCAAGGGATTTTATATCATTTCAATGAAATTTCAAAGAATTTTTACACAAGAATTGAAGGGCTTCGAAGGATTTCAAAGATTTAAAGAGATTTTCAAATATTTTAAGGTATTTAAACAAAAAAATTAAGAACTTAAAAGATGTTAGGGTATTTCAAAAAAATATCCACAAAAAAAATTTTTTTACCATGTTTGAAATTATTACAACCCACAAAATCATTCGATATTTTCTAAGTTTATCGCACTTTGAACTATTTACTAGATATACCTTAGATTTCGTGATCTACTTTTCTAGATTTTATGACAGATTAAACGATTTTTATTAGAGATGTTATATTACATTTTACAAGCGTTTATTATGAACACACTCGTTCTTTAAAATGTTTAGGATATTTTAGGTCAATGTTAGCTTGTCGAAAAATCTAGATAAAATGCATAACAAATATTGAATAATCGGATACATGTGCTAGCGATTGAAAAACCATGTAAAAATTAAGTTTTTGATAGATATTTTTATACTGAGAATATTTTTAAAAATTACAGGAAGGGAGAGATACAAAAATTGGTGAAAAATGCGTTACTTACATAATTTATGACTGACTCCCAAGAACAGTTTCCAGAGAGTCGCGTGACAAGAAAAATTAAGAAGTCGATAAAGGGTAATAGCTACGACATAAATTCACCCAGGAAAAAATTACTCGTGTATCTTGATATAGTGCCATGATAGAATCTGCGGTATTAAATGGCTTTTAAGAAAAATGTTACTTATTAGAAGAACACAGAAATAATGACACTGACAATGAGTCAATAATGTTTGATCACTCTTGAAAAATCGAAGAAGCTTTGCCATGTCAGGCTATAGGTTCAGAAGCTTTTCTACCCTTCTCAATGGCATAGCAAACAGAGAAAGAAATAGGAGGACCGATGATAACGACAAGAATAGACTTTCCACAATGCACTCTTTCGTTATAAATGCAAGGTATTCTATCACGCAGCTACATTTGTATTTTAGAACTCTCGCAGTACAAAATATACAATACCAAAGATTATTTGATAATAACTTAAATTTACTTGTAAAAAATAGTGAAACTAGTATCAGTAGAAACCTTTCTCATTATTATGCATAATAATCTAAAATCTACGATTCATTCATTCTGTCCACATTAAAGTTCTTATGTTTCCGCTTGCTTTCCAATTGTTTTTTGTCTTTTCTTGCCATCGAACTTTTAATTTGGAATTTTAACCCGCTGCTATTTACTTACAATTAATGGAAAGTTTGCTGGAAGTTGAAACATAAATAAGGAGCTTGCGTTGGTATGCCGGACAACTGACGTAGCCCCTAGCAACCCTAAGTTTGGGAAGTGCTAGTTCAAAGGATAAGAGATAAAGTCAAGAGGAGGAAGAGAGATAAAGAGCAAGAAGAATGTGAGTGAGGCAGAGAGAAGTGTCGTCACTTGTTTCGCTTCGTGTGGTGAATGTCGTAAGGGAAGAATGGGTAGGTTGAGCGGCTTAAAAAAGGTCTGGCGGCTTTAACAAAGAGTACAAAGGAGATTGATGCAAACGCAACGGGTTAAGGGATGGTTGTAGAATGTAGAAGGATTCCTGGACCACATTCCAACCTAGGAGGCGGAGGATTTAATTCAAATTTGGTATGAAAAAAAAGAAAAGCCAACTTGTCACATATCTGCATATTACATTGCATTATGCAACATATATCTCCCACCCCCTATACCGCACACCCCTTTACCACTGACATTCCTATTCAGTCCTTTTGCCACACCTCATCCTCATCACAATCTCTACCCGCTTTCCACTCCACATCTCAAATATCCTGAATCTGCCTTGATTCTTACCTACCCCTTCCCTTCTACCAATTCTACTATACCCTTATACCACTCATACCCCTCCACCACTACCTGCATCTACTCTACTCATCCTGGGAAATCCACGAATCGTCCACAGAGCTGCTTCAGAACGAGATGGTACTCATAGTCTGGCCCCTGTGGACCTTCCGTGGTGCCTCAGGATGTCAGTTCGGCTTTCAATCCAGACATTTTATTGTTGTTGTTGATTCCAACAAACTGTCTTCCGAATGATTTCCCGACTTTTAAACTTTTAAATATTTTGTTGTGGAAAAAATATTTCACTTAAAATGTTAAGACATACATTATCAAATGGTCTTACCTGCCTGCTACAATAGATATAGGTTTCCCAAGTAAGAAAAATACTAGAGGGGTAACAGTGCATCGGGGCTGCATTTTGCACCATGGTGGTGCACAAGGGTCCGACTGTGCGGATTATCTCGTCCTAAAACAGGTATGAGGACGAATCGTATATCGCCTACCCATCCTATACACCCTCTTTATCAAATCCTTCTGGCATTACGCCCCTATTTTGACGCTATGCCCTCCATTATGACATTGTGCCCAATTGTACCACTTGATTTTTTCAGCCATTATTATTGCCATAACGTGCCTGAATATTTCATTTTCAGTATCTCCTTTTTCCTTGGTCCTCACCACCCACCTTTCCATCCACCCTCACAATGTTCGGCTTCCTCGTCCTCTCTCAAGTTTTAAAAGTTCCTATCGTGAATATTTTTCGTGACGATTTCATTCAGAAAGTTACCTTGCTCTTTCAAAGCAAATAGTTTCAGGCAACTGAGTCTCTCTCTGTCTATCTCTCTCGAAAAGAGAATTTTTCTCGCCACCGAACATTCATTTCACTTGTAAACGAGGATTCACAACGTAATTTCGTGTCACTTTTAGGCACTTCTGGTTGAGCTAATTATGGTAATTCAGGTGTTGAATAATGGAGACTTTAATCTGAAAATTTATTTTGAGTAGGAATGGAACTGGGGGTAGAACAAAACAAAGATTCGAGGCTTTTTCATCTTTAGTATAAATGTCAAAGGAAGAGCCCTCGAATATCTAGAATCTGGAGGATCTCGACAATTTCGTTCAAAGATCTTCAGACGAGAGAAATCCGAAATGCTCTTGACGATTTTGAGGGCCTCGGCCTGCACTAGAGTGCCATATGCCACTTCCTAAAATTTCGTGAATTTTCGCTGGATATCTCACTGGGAAGGAGTTTCATTCCCCTTTCCTCCTTTAGTTTATTTCTTCATTTTCTTTTCACTTTGCTTCCCATGTCATTCGCTACTATATTCTTTGCAAACTTATTACAAGAAATCCTATCTTTATTTCCTAACATTAGGAATCTAAACAATTGAAAGATCCATTATTAACAAAATTGTTAAATATTGGTTAAAATTTGTTTGAAGCGACAATTAACAATTAGTAATTTTGAATTGAAAGCGTTTGAAACAACAATATAGGTACGGAATAGGTACAACTTTGACAAAAAAGAATATTTCGAATGGAATATAAAGGAATTGAACCCGTATCATTTCTATAAAAAGGTGTTAACAATTTAATAGCTTGAAATTTGAAGTACTTGGAATTGAGGAATTTTACATCAGAAGCTTTTAAAACTGAAAAATTTCACAAGAAAATTTCGAAAGTTTATTTTTAAACTATACAATTTTGAACTTTTCAAGTTTAAATCGTTTATTGTTCGCATTTCATTTAGAATTATCATTCATTCTTTAAATCTTCCAATAAAATATTTTTCAATTTTTATTAATTAATTTTTTTTAATCTTCAACTGAAAATCGGAGAATTTTAAGGTATGGCATTAATTTTTTTGTTAATAATATAAAACAAAAAAAATACGATTCTAAGTTTTTAAATTGCACAATTAAGCCTTTCAATTCGAATTTTTTATAAATTTGTGTTTTAAATGTGCAATGTTCTGATAAACTTTCACATAAAAAATCATTTTAATATACAGTTCGAAAATGTTTTCATTTTTAAGGCCTCAATTTGAAAAATTATTTTCTTAATTTTTCATTATTTTGAATTTATTCTGGAGACATTTAATTTAAAAAATTTCATTTCACATTCTTTAAACTGAAAATTCTGAAATGTACAATTATCAAATCTTTCAATATGATATTCTACGATTTCGAAGAATTTCAACAAACTGACAATTTTTTACGTTTGAAAACTGAAGCATTCTTAATTTAGGGTATTAAAACTAAGTCGTAAAAATGATTAATTTTTAAATTAGACATAATGATTGTTAACATTTAATCAGTTCAATCTGAAGTGCAAAATTAGAATCTTGAAAGTCAACGATTCAAAGATAAAGCATTTGCATGCAAGCGAACAAATTCATTTTGAAGAAAATCCCCGAAATCCCCCGAAAAGTTGCATTCCCATAGCTATTTTTCAACACCCCCGTTTTTACTCTTAAGATGTTAACAAATAAAAAAAAATCTGAGAAATGCCCTAACTTCGCTAACTGAAATGTTATGGCTTGAAATGTACCAAGGCATTTTTTTCATAAGAGCAACAAAACATTCTCAAAATAAATGTTATGTACATATTACTAAAAACTAAAAGATTGGCATATCACTTACAAAGGTTTGATGTTTAAAAGGGTCACATCGGAAAAAAAGAAATATTTATTTGCAATTTGTAGTCAAAATCTGGGAACTGAAGACCAGATTAAAAGTTCGATGGAAAAGCGCGTAGATTTAAATGATCAAAAAATGATATTATAATCAAAAATGAAATAAACCATTAATAAATTATAAATTCTGAAAAATATTTTACTTTATAATAAACTTAATTTGTTCAAATATCCAGACGTCTCTCACGTTTCTTTAAAGGTATAATGATGTATAAAAACCAACTTCGGCGAAAAGGTACAATGTTTTTTCACCATTTTTTTCTCAACTATAACCGGGGTTTTAACATACGAACGGGAATGAATTTCGTTTGGTCAAAATTCATTTTTTAGTTCCATTTTTATTCCATTTCACCTGTCTGAAGCATGACACAACAAGTTTTTTCATGAAAAATTTGTCAAGAAAACGGAGAAAATAATTTTATCGATATGAAGATTGAAGTTGGGAAAAAATAATTGGACCATTTTGTAGAGGACGATAAACAGCGTATGTTCGAAACCACAATGTTATGAGCCTATAAAGCCCCCAGAAAAGTGACCGTTAGATAGCTCTTTACCACACCTTCCAGCTAGCGGCAGATAATTAGTTCCGAACGCCACCGCACAGGCAGATAACTTGTTCCAAAAATGACCACTGAATGACGCACCATGTATTCCATTATTTTACTATAGCCATATATAAAACAGATGACTTCCACATCAATCGTATGTTTTCATCTACAACAATAGAATCCATGAAACGTTCAATTATCTGCTATTACGTCGCAAAGTGTTATAATTGTAAATCTTCGTCTACTCAAAATTGTGGGAAAAAAACAACCCAAATGCCACCCCTCAACATACATGAAGAAGTGAAAGAAGCAAAACAAGATTTACTTCTCCTCGCTCCATTTCGGTAAAGGGCAATCTAAGGCTCACTTTTCAGGGGGCTCTACAGTTCGCTAAGAGAAATAGAAAAACCATTGCCGAAGGCCATGCTTATTCTACTCGCCCTGCGAACATTCAGCTCTGCGTGTAAAAACATGCCTAACCCTACTAGCGATGTAATATACTATTTTTTATCAAAATTGAAATGATGTAATTTTTATATTATACCGAACCTCAAGTCTACCGTCAATTTGACAATCACTCATATATCTCAGTTATACTCTGAATGTAGTTACCAGTTTTCTTTTTTCGGACGGCAGAGTATTCTGCCGTATAAACTGGAAAGATACGTAAGTCCAATCTCACTCGAACTGAGAAAATCTAAAAGTACTGTTGGTCCAAAGAACTCTAATATCGAATAAAATTTTGATTCGTCTAGATACACTATTTGGGTAAAAATAATGTGCTCTTTCATTTTTTGCAATAAAAAATTGATTTTTTAAACAATTTCTATTAGAAAATGTACTAGGGATTTTTTACTAGACGTAGAAAGTCAAAAATACCAAGCAAAAAAAAACATAAATTCACTTCCGGACGATGCATCAGAATCCGAGCTATTTCACAAGTCTGAAATATACGTAAGGGCAAGCGATTCTTTTCATTTGTAAATTCGCTCCGCACTCGGTCACTTTTACAAGGCAAAAAAGACACAAAGTTCTTTAGGTTTTTTTTTTTATTTGTAGGCTGATGACGTATTACATGCCTTGTACAAATTTTAGGACACGCAAAGTGCTTTGTGTATCTTTTTATATTGTATGTTTTTCAACTTTTTCGACTTTTTCCTCATTTATAAACAATTGTTTTTTGTAATAAATATTAATAATTGATAATTTGTATTGGTACAGACGCAGCTTTCTCTTACGAATCCAACGATACCAAAAACTCATTTTTTTATAAAAATCTCACTTATGTATCTTTTTAGTTTGGACGGCAGTATTGCACTCATGTTGAGGAAATTGACTAATGAAGCAAAAGCTTTCAGACAGGGACGTTGCGAGACAATCTTGAAGGTTTCTTTTTTACCCCATCCGCAAAATACCCAAGTTATCAGGGCGTGATTCACTCTGACTAGGGGGCAATTTTATTTCCCAGGTTCCCACTGTGTCATGTCCTCTTGCGCTTCGTTCGTGACGGCCTGCACGAACTGTCTGCCTGATCGACGACGGATTCGCGACGTCGATGGAAACGGGACCGAATCCGTGACACGAATAATGAGTAGGTACCTACTCAATCGTTCGACCGTGCACGCAGTTTTGAGCCAGGCAAGCCTCGAGCGTGCCGCTTTGCATACCAAACTCTGCAATATCCAACGTATTATGCGTTGAGATCCACCCCTTCCCTTCCCTTCCCAGGATCCAAACCACCCCTGGCTATGGATTCGACCTACCCCATTTCAGCCTTGCATCTTCCCTCAGGCAATGTCCACTTCCTTAGCTCCCCAAAATCTTTGAAGAAAGGGGTATAATTGAGGAAGCACCCTCACAAGGGTGTTTGATAGACGGGTGGACTTTATTACTAGAGCCTCTTCAAATAAAATAGTGAAAAAAGAGATAATAAAAACTCCCCAATTCATTCTACGAACTTGGTGTTGTAGAGGCTGGCCACTCAAACTTAAACCAAAATTACAGGCTATTTCCCGGTTTCCCGTTAAAAAGTTACATTTTTCACCGTCGAATTTTGAACGTCTATAATAATTGTTTATACTAATTGCAATATTATAAACTTTTGAAAAAGAATAAACATTTTAGAATTCCAAGGTAAAATACCGTTTGTGAAATACTATCAGTGTATTTACTGTGGCAGTATTTATTTGTAATCATTTTCTAAGGCCTTTGCTTCCTCAAAAGGCATCAAATCAATTTGTTTCTTCAAAGAGGAAGTTTTTTCTCTAAAAGAAGAAAGAAATGAAAACTTTCATTATTTTTCAAGCTTACGTTTCTGTTTTACTGAAAATATTATTTTCAGAAAATCAGAAATGCCTTTTGTTAAACTTGATAAGATGACGCGAAAAATTACATTAAATGAAGCACTGTTAAATTCCCAATATTAAAAATTTTTCTTTATATTAATGAGATGAACAATATATTAAAATATATATATAAAGGTATTGCTAGATCATAAGAGCACATGCAAGTTTCTCCAACAGTTCATTGATGTGAAAAAATACATCCGATATATAGCATCGTTGTATTTGGAATACCAAAAAATGTTCTCATATAAACATGGTAATTTTTTTTATTTCACAAAAAATCCACTACTGTTGGGCAGATCTATATCAAATTCCTATCAGACCTGAAAATCAATTGGAGTTACAATTCGTCCAAATTTCATGACCATTGCTCTTAATTTTTTGAGACATAGTAAACAGAAAGAAGTTTCATACAAACACACGTACATTTTAACAAAATTGCATTTTCGAGTTTCTGGGGTTGAATTATATCAAAATATGTCAAAAAATGTATGTTTCAAAATTTAAGACATTACCAACCTCCCTTGATGAGGATGCAATATAATGTGAATACATTATTTATAATCATTTTCAAGTAGGTACCATATTACCTGAGAATTTGCAACCAGAAAAGATGAATTTTTAATCCAAAAGACGAATTTTCCACCTATAGCTAAAAAGTCGAATGTTTTAGAAAACATTTGACCTTTAAACTAGAATGTATGAATATTCAACAAGAAAGTTAATTTTTAATAAAAATAGTTGCATTTACTAACAAGCAGTTGAATGTTTGAGAAAACGAAACGAATGTTCAACGAAAAAGTTGAACTTTTACGCAAATAGTTGAGTTGCCAATCTATGAAGATAAATCTTCAACCAAATGATAGAATTTTAAAGCTAAAAAGACGAATTTTCTAGATGATAATTGAAGTTTCAACCAATAAAGAGAAATTTTTAATTAAAAACAAGACTTTTCTACCAAAAGAAAAATGTTTAATAAAAAAGTTAAATTTTCAAAAAAAGATCACTTTGTAACAAAAACCGGAGTTTTTTCTTTCTTGACTGGGAATTATTTTTGGGTTGAATAATCAACTATTTTTAATTAAAAGTCCTCTTTTTCGGATGAACTCAACTCTTTCTGATTTAAAAATAAAGTCGTTTGTGGTGGAAATATTCATAATTATATTTCAAGTTGAGAATTTATCTTTTTTGGTTGAAAATTCAACTAATTGGTTTATATATTATTTTTGGTGTTAGTTATGTTTTTGTCTACTGTTCTTACATGAAGTTTTGAATACTGATACATATAAGACCAGTTACCAAAAAGAATTATATATATATATATATATATATATATATATATATATTCGGTTTCGGTTTCGATTCCCTTGGAATAGAACCGAAGGGCTTATGACAAAGCCACCGAACGCGTCCTCGGGTTGCGGATAGAGGGTCCCCGTACCAAGGGTTTCTGCTGAATATGGATACAATAATTAATAAGCAGTTGCGGACAATTGTCCAGGGATGGTCCCGAAGGAATAACCCCTAAGCGAAGGTGTGAGAACCGTGCCGAAAGCTGCATGGCACCTGGGTGAGGTGTCTTTAACGGTGACTCTGGGATATCGGGCGATGTCTCAGAGTAATAGCCTTATCCTTGCACGCGGGGCTCTACAAGGATGGACGAACCCTTTCCCTAGCTGCTCGTGGGAACAACAATGAAAGCAACAAACCACCAAAATGTTGTAGATGCGGTTCAAAACGATCGAACGCGCAGAGCACCCGACAATGGATCGGCAAACAATGCCGATCATCCTAGAGTTCGGGGTGCTGAAAATAATTTAGATGAAAACACAACGACGAACCGGCGAAACGCCCACATTGAGTGGACGGATCAACTTAAGAATGATGTGCTAGACTGCTACGATGCCAGTATTATCCCTGTTCGTGGAGGCTTTATGGCGCGTATGCATACTCTGTGGTGCCAGAAACACCCAGAGCTTCAACACGTTTCGCATCAGTCTTTGCGAAATCAAGCCGACTACCTCCGCAAAAATGGATATGTACGCGGAGCGCTTCCTCAACCGCTGCTTGAACAAGCTGCAGACGAAGATGAAACGACATTAAGACCAATCGCAGAAAGCAGGCACCTACTTGAAGATGATGGCTATTTCAGTACAAGGAGGAACATCAACATGCAAGTTCCTCTTAAGCCCCAAGATCTGGCTGAAATGGATGGCTCCCTTCGTGGAGATATCTCGCAAGAGTCCGACCTCTGGACTATCAATTGCTCAGTTTATGGTGCTGCGAGAGGTTTGGCTGATTCAAATCGAAGGCTCAAACCGACGATGGATCAAAAGACAAGAAGACGCTTGCATCAACTGAACAAGAAAATTGGATGGGCAAGACAGAATGCGTCCCGTGTTCAATGTGTGATTGACTAGATAACATCTGGTAGACCGTTCACGGAAAGGGTTCGAAAGTTCGCCCAAGAACTAAGGACCTTGAATCACACACTAAACAAGTCAAAGCTGCTGACAATCAAGCAGCATATTGTTGACAAAATAAGGCTGTTATCTGACGCAAGGAGGAGGATACAGAAGAGGGAGAGATGGATCAGAGAGAATCAACAGTTTCTCGCTGACCCATCGCGCCTCTTCAGTGATCCCCCTGTTTTTGTAAAAAATCCACCCAAGCCCAAGGAGGTAGAGACTTTTTGGAGAGAGGTGTACAAGATCCCGAAAACACTAGAGTTGAAGGAAGATACTGACAATATCATCCGCTTCAAGGAGTTTTGCGACAGCCTCATAAAATCTGAGGAGGAGTGCCCATCAGTCACTGCCGAAGAGGTGAAAAAAGCACTTAGAGGCACGAAGAACTTTTCCGGTGCTGGACCAGATTATATCAAGAACTTTTGGTGGAAGAAGTTTACTTCGACACACCAACATTTGGCCCGCATATTCACCTCATATTTAAAGTCGGAGATGCCCATTCCGCAGTGGCTAGTGTTAGGACACACTATACTCCTACCGAAAAAAGGCGACTTGTCCAAACCAGAGAATTACAGGCCAATAACTTGTTTGAACACACTGTATAAGATCTTTACAGCTGTCCTAAACAACAGGATTGTTCGACGAATTGAGCCTGTATGGCGAGAGATGTACGAACAACGTGGCTCGAAAAAAGGTGTAGCAGGCTGTCGAGAGAACATGCTGATTGACAGGTGTGTCTGTAAAGACGCTACAGTCCATCAGCGCGTCCTGTCAATGGCCTGGATTGACTACCGGAAAGCTTTTGATTCAACCTCTCATAGACTTATCATCTGTCTGTTGGAAAGCTTGAAGGTACATCCACACATAGTGAGATGCATAGAGAGATTGATGCCTCTTTGGAAAACTAGATTTACCATCTCATCTAGGAATTATCGTCTGACGACGAACAACGTCACCTTCCAGAGGGGCGTCTTTCAAGGGGATAGTATGAGCCCTTTGCTTTTTTGCATCACACTTTTGCCTCTATCTCTCGCACTACGAAATTCTTCTGGATACCTCTGTGGCGACACTAATCAGCGTGAGCATAAGGTCACTCATGTATTCTATATGGATGACCTGAAGATCTATGCCGCTGGTAAAAGCAGACTTCAAACTGCTTTAAATATCGTCAAGAACTACACAGGAGAGATTGGGATGGACTTTGGTTTGGACAAGTGTGCCAAAATTCATTTGAAGAAAGGAAAGATTACTGGCGTTCCCAAGGACCCTGAGCTTGTGGATATAAGTGTTATTAGACATCTTAACACTGGAGAGACCTATACATACCTGGGCGTGCCTCAAAGCCGCATTCAGGACGTAACATCAGTGAAGGAGTCTCTCCGAAGCAGATACAAGCATCTTCTTCGACAGATTTGGTCTTCCAATCTGTCGGCGTTGAACAAGGTATCTGCGACTAACATGCTTGCCGTCCCGGTTCTACTCTACTCGTTTGGGGTGGTTCAATGGACGAAGAACGAGCTTAAGGCCCTTGATGTCACCACGCGTAAGATCATGCATATGCATAAAAGTTTGCATATCAATTCGTCAGTTCCGCGATTATACATTTCACGCCAGCAAGGCGGACGCGGACTTCTGAATCTCCAGTGTCTTCATAACCGAATTGTTTTAAGTACAGCTTACATCGTTGCGAATGGCAGAGAACCTCTCCTAAAGATGGTCAGAAACCACGAGATGATTGGCGAAGGGGCGTTCCTTTACAAAGCCGCGGAGCAAGCTGCCGAGACCCTTGGCCTGAATTTTAACATCAGAAGTGAGGAAAGTGCATTACTCCATCTAGATGCTTCACGTCTAAAAGCCGAAGTAAAGAAAGCAGAGGTTGGAAAATTTCACCAAGAGCTACTCGACAAGCAAATGCACGGAAACTTTCACAGAAATGTAGAAAAACAGTCCTTGTCGAAGGAGCAAACTTTTGCTTTCCTCAAATCATCAGGGCTCAATTCAGGTACAGAGGGCTTTATTTTCGCATGCCAGGACGGTGTAATCTCCACCTTAGCATACCGCGCCCGCATTTTATGTCAAGAAGTTCCCAGTGATAGGTGCAGAGCGTGTCATGCACACGCTGAGTACCTAGAACATATACTATCGGGGTGTCCGACCCACGCAGGAACAACGTATATCTATAGACATAATGCGGCCCTAAGAGTACTTTATTACCACCTTTGTCGCTCTTACGGTGTTGGTCGCGACCCTGCCCTGCCGAACGCTCCAAGGGAAATAGTGTCAATTGTCCGAAACGAGAAGTGCCAGATTTTCTGGAACTACGATTTTCGGGCAGCAGTCTCCGTTGCGCACTCGAGGCCTGACATTGTTCTCCAAGACTTCGAGAAACGAACTATATTCGTGATCGAATTCTCGGCTCCATCCGAATACAACATCACTGCAAAGGAGAAAGAAAAAGAGGAGAGGTATCAAGACCTTAAAAGAGAGCTGCAACGACTGTACCCAAAATATTCGGTACGAGTAATTGTCCTTGTGATAGGTGCTCTCGGAGGTGCTAAATTATCACTGGTTCGTAACCTTAAAGCCATACCCGCGTGCCAAAAATATGCCAAGGCACTTGCGATATGGATGCAGAAAGCTGTCATCCTTGGGTCGCTTCGTGTCCTCAAGACACACGAGGGTTTCGCCGGCCTGTCGTTGTGATTTCGTCGTGCCCTGTGACCACCCATCTCACGGATGTGAGACGTGGCCATAGGTGTATTTTACCGCGGTTCTACTGGGGGCCATTGACATTTTTTCCAGATGGCAGTTGCTCTTAGTGGTACCCTGCGGTGGTTGTTTAACTTTTTTTTTAATTATAT
>CAKNXH010002390.1:131041-217306 GCA_932178445.1 Andricus quercusramuli | reverse complement strand
GAAATTCGCCTTTTTGATTGGAAGTGTACCTATTTCACTGAAAATTCATCTTTTTGGGTTTAAAATTTAACTACTTGGTGCAAAATTATCTTTCTTGTTTAAAATGCATCTTTTTGGGTGGAAAGTCCAACTGTTTTGTAGAAAATTCGTCTTTTTGGCTTCAAAATTTAACACTTTAGTTGATTTTTTTTCTTTGTCGACTGCAACATCCTTTTTAGTTTAAAAATTAACTATTTTTTTTTTAAATTCGTCCTTTTTGGTTGAATTTAACTTTTTTCATTTAAAATAAAAAAAAAAATTTTTTTTAAATATCAGCTATTACATTTTTTGTTGAAAATTAATATTTTTTGGTTAAAAATTCAACTACTTCGTTAAAAGTTGAACTACTTTTGTTAAAAATCAATTTTTTGTTTGAAGATTCATAACTGAATGAAGCATGTCTCGTTTTCTTGATTGAATCGTTGGCAAATTATTCGCTGTTGATAAAGTTCTTCAAATCTATAAAATTAACCAAACAAATCGTTAATGAAATATTTGAAATTGGTATCATCATAAAGAATCTCCTTCAAAGCAGCTTGCTTTCTAGTGCCTTTAATTTCTGTTTATTAAGTTTGACAAATGAATCTAAACTTGGTACAAAAAAAGGATGAATAGGTGAAATTGGGTCAATATTTTCGATTTGAGGTGTTTTAAGGGATTTTTCAAATTTAAGGGGGAAAAGGAAAAAGAGGGATCAGGTAAAAAAGAAGGCAGACTGTAATGCTTACTTTTGTTAGCATTATGAGGCAGACACAGATCCGGAAAAGAAATTTAGGAAAAATATTAGAAGGAAAAAAACTCTGATGAGGAATTTCACTAGTGGCTTATTATTTCGGTTTTGTGCTAGTTGCAAATAACAGGAGAGAAGGCCTCTTACAGTTGCCTTTATTGTCCTCATTATCGTTATTAACACTCATATACATCATACTTAATACGACTGCTGTAATTACGCCCTCGAAAACACTGTGCAGCGTCAGAACGTAAACACTTTCCACCCCTAAGAACGAAAGATCCTTTTGGCAGCCATGAATATTTACGAGCTTCACGAAATATAACTCAGCAACGAAGGGTATACGCCAAAAGCGAAACCTTTGCTTACTGATGTACAACTTCGCCCCAATTCAAATTAGTTTCAGCACAACTTAATATCTTTTCAATTTCAAAAGGTTACAAGATTAATAGATGGTTGAAATATTACATAAGATGCTAAAAAAATAACTGAATTTAAATTTCGCGCTACAATAACGTTGAAATTAGAGGTTATATCTTAAGTGTGGCATTATAAACTTCATCGTGATTTTGGCGCGAAATTTAAATTGCAGTTAGCTTTCTTATCAAAAAATTAAGTACCGAGTAGGCAATTATCTTGAATATGAAGTAGATATGAAAGAAAGGGATTGCATGCATATTCGTGCAATTCTAATATACGAGTATGAAATCAGGCTATTCATTTGATTCCGCATTGTACAGATCTCCGTTGAATCGCGTGACGCTAATGTTCGTTAGTATAATCGAGATAGGGTTGATAGGCACATAGAAGAACCGCGCCGTCTCCCAACCATTTCGTTTATAGTGCATTCGACTGGCCAAGTTGGGTTGCTTTCGTATGAAATTAGAACGGTTGCTTCTACTTTTCACTATTTCACCGGAAGCGAAATAATTGCACTTCATAATGCCGCACCACTTTCGAGTGAAGTGCCCTTCTGCAAAACAGAAATTTGTGGCATATTCCACTGGATTCTTCCTTGTTCAGTTAAACTCAACTGGTATGGTGTGGTGTCCACCGCAATTAAGGAAAAAGGAGGACATGCGTTTATGAATAAATGGCGAGGTTTTGTCTGAAATCCAGTAGCCCTTAAATAACTCTGAAATTTGAAATATCAAAAATAGGGTAAGCCCAAATAAAAAATATATTTTTTTCCATTTAGGTCTCACTCCTTAATTTTCTTTCATTTGACAAGAAGTAAATTTACTACATTTAGATTTAAAACAAATTAAACCATGGACCTCGACCATTAAACCATAGAAATCATGAGACAAAATTTTAATTAAAAAGGTAAGTGCTTAACGTATAAGTTAAAAAATAAGGGCAACGATTAATAAAGATTCGGTTCAAAGTAATAGAGCAGTATTTATTAAATCACTCTTAAATTCTTTATTTTTATTTCATTAAAAACTTGCAAACTAAATTTTTTGGATCCTTAAAAAAATGTTTAAATAATTCTTTTGAACACCATTGATAAAGCTGAAAAGAGATGTTTTGCTACCCTAAAGGGTACCGAAGAGTTAACGGAGCCTGTGTAAGGGTTGCTACAAAATCCTAATTTCGAAATTCCCTGAAATTTTCCTGACCAATTTTTGAGAATTGCAGAATTTTATAAGGGGTCATCCAAATTACGATAAGACATGCGTAAATTATATGAATTTTACAATCAAATAGTTGAGTTTATAATTCAAAAGGATACATTTTGAAACAAAAAAAAATATTGAAAATTTAATTTTCAGTTAAAACGAATCATTTTTAACAAATAATAAATGAATTCTCAACCAAAGTGATCTCATTTAAATGTTAAATTTTCAAGGCAAAAAGACGAACTTCCTGTAGAACAGTTGAATTTTCAACCCAAAATTATGAATTTTCAATGGAAAAAATAATTTTTAGCAAAATAGTTAACTTTTCAACCAAAGAAATTAATTTTTAACTGAAATTGTGTATCATCAAACAAAAAATCTAATGTTTAACATGCCAGTTGAATTATCAAACCAAAATATGAATTTTTAAGGCTCATGCAGGGGTAATGAAACCTACAAAACTCACCTGGAAAAATCAATTCGAAATGCCAGCGCGACGAATGATTTTCCGGGGCCATTTTTTTTCTCTTGGAAGCTCAAATCCGTATTCGAGGCGTGAAGTCCCTGCGGATTGTCAACACTTGCAATAAATATGTAAAATTCCCTAAATATTGCATCTCCAAAGCAGCTGGAAAAAAATAAACAGAAAGTACGTCAACTTTGGAGTCCGCTTTGGAGATGCAATATTTAAGGAATTTTACAGCAAGTGTTGACGATTCGCAGGGACTTTCCGTCTCGAATATGGATTTGAGCTCCCAAGAGAAAGAAAAAAATTTCCCCCCGATAATCATTCATTGCGTTAGCATTTCGAATTAATTTTTTCAGTTGAGTTTTCTAGGTTACATTACCCCCTACATGAGCCTGAAGAAAACAGCTACATTTTTAACCAAAGAAATGAATTTTTATCCAAAAAGATGTTTTTCTTCATTTAATTATTTTTTTACAAACATTCTTGTAATTAAAGTTCAAGAATTTCTTCCAGGACTCAAAATATGTTCGTTCCAAAGACAGTAACATACATGTAAGGTAAATAATTTGAATAAAGCAAGAAGACGTTGCAGATCTGACTTTTGAAGAAGTATTATAGAAAACGGTATTTATTTTTTTTTAATTCTTTCAGAGTAACTAAGAAAGAAAGAAGTGAAATTAATTATAAAAAAATCAGAAACAAAATATACACCAGTTCTGATAACACCTTTAGTGGAAACCACCCAACAGTAGATTATGAGTTACAGTATATAATCTTAATTAACTGGAAAACTGACAAAAAAATGTTAATTAATTTTGTTAGAATATCGTTTCAGCAAGGATACTACAACTTCTGACGAGGTTTCATTGAAATTTTATAATTAATTAATGAGTGAGGAAAAAAACTTATTTTTAACCTGAAAAAAATTTCACCTCTTCTTTATTCATACTTTTTAACTTAATGAAACATTTTTATGGCATGTTTATAGATTAGAATCAAAGTTTGAAGTTTAATGAACAATATTTATCAATGAAACGTGTTCTTTCTTTAATATTTATAAATATTTAAGGACTTTTTATTGGATATTACATTTTCCAACAGTAAATAACCAACAGTAGATAATCGGAAAATTACAAACAATGTCTCTGTCAAAATTGGCAGCTCTGCGACTGTCTCGCAGTTGTTTTAAGTCAAAGGTTGTGTTCGTTTATTTTAATTCATGAAGTTTTTAAATTTAAATTATTGTAAATAATAAACTAAGAAAATAGTGTAAATTATCAGTTATTAAAAAGCTCATAAATTCTAATTGTGTTTCAAGGAGCCTTTCGGAAAAGATATAATTTTTAGGATTAAGGTAAGTGAAAAAGCTGCACTTTTCTGTCATCGCAAGTCAGGTTAAATTGTATGAAGATTATACATCTCGTACCAATGGTACCAATCTTACGAAATGTCAGAGATACAAAAATGTCAATAATTTATACTTTTGCGTTTTTTGTGAAATAAGCATAGTTTCAACTAATATTTACTCAATAAATTCATATTAATTGTAAGTATACTAATGATAAATTATAATTATCTAGAATTGGGTATTCTGACTTGCCCTGGAGCAATACCAAAAACCATGATCTATTAATGGACAAAGGTGTCAAAAACGCACCCTTGAAAAGGTCTAATAAAAATATTTGATACAGCTAATTAATTAATTTCGTGATATATTTTTCTATAAGAATACTAAATTGAATATGTAGGCTTTATTTAACAAGGATCATCTTTCTTTATTTTTGAAACTGATGTAGTTAAATGCTGTTGAATTTTTTCCTCTCTACTGTAGGGTGGTTTCCCATAAGCCCTTTCAAACAACCTAATAACAATCTTGTAAAATTAATTGCATCTAAAATTAAAAGGAAACAAAATACTTATTTGTAAACCTCGTAGAAGTTTGTTTATTCGATTTGAAGAGTGGTTCGTTTCGTATATTTATGTAGAATCACTTTTGAATAATTGTTGGCCCTATTTTTTTTTACTTATACGCAGTACTTAAATTTGTGTAAGGGTGAGTAGAGGGGGGTAGTAGGGGTGGAGAAGGGATTGGTAGTAGGGGAAGTGATGAGAGGAGAATTAAGAGAGGGGGAAGTGAGAAGAAAAAGAGGAGTAGAGGAGGGGGAGATTTAAACGACCTAATTAACGTCTTAATAGGCTACGAAACCCTTTTTGGAGGTGCCTTTGACTACTTTTTTAATTTCTTTATGATTTTGTGCGTTTTAATGATCCTGCCCCAAGGTTAAACAAATTCTTTTGCAATTCAGCACACCCTAATTAAAAGTTATGTCAGGAAAACTAGCGTGGCAATAATTCTGGCCAGGAATATTGGGCGTGACGTAAAAGATAAATCATTCTGAAAAACGTGATGAACTGTTTTATCGCATCGCGTTCCGCACGCAACTTGCACTTCGAACTTGAACGAATCTTCGCTAGAGTTCTGCTTCTTTATCTGTTGTTGCAGGTTTTAGAAGATTTAAGAGGATCTGGGAGAACTGAGGACTTTGTTTGAAATTAAAATAGTTGGAGAACCAGAATCGACTTTTAAAGGAGGATATTATTCAGATTGGTGCTACTAAAGAGGAAAAGGGATGAAGAAGCAGAGGTAAGGTATAACCCCTAACGAATCTGCATACGATACAACCCCGCTTGACTGAACATATATCACGGAGAATATCCATCGCGCGTACCAACCACTCTGCATAGTAAATAAAGCAGACTATCGAAGGCTGAAGACGAGAATGCAGGAAACCACCATACCATCTTAATAGAATCAGGGTTTCGCTCAGCCTCCTAAATTCAGTTACAAGAATCCGTATTTCGATTCCTGGAGAAATCGGATGTCAATCTGACGTCACTGTGACTACCGGAATCACCCATTGTACATCCGGCATCTATTATAAGATCGATTCCGTCTTCACGTTACCATACCTGTCATATACGCTTATTTTTCGCTCTCTTTCATTTACGTCTTTTCGATATTTTAATATTCGGTTCGAAAGATGAAACCCACCCCTTTTCCTTCACCAGAGACCCTAGTGAAATATTCATGACTGCCACACTGTTCCGACAGCGGCTGTGTCTACGGAGGAAGTTGACAAAAAGAAAATATTGTAACTAATCCTTCATCTTCCACCAGTATTGAAGACAATTATGTTTCCGTCATGAAAGATTCTAATCTCAAATTCTAAGATGCGAAGAGTATTCGTACCAGAAATTGGAATATTAGATGGAGAGTACTTTCTCTCTAGTCTAGTGAAGTGAAAAAAGTACATTTGAACGAAACAAGAAACAGAAGCTCTGTAATTTAAATCTACGACTCATTATTATTTTTCAATATTCATCTTCATGAAATGTAATTAACAAACATCAGACTTTTTGATTTAATAACTATTATTATCGGTCCAAAAAATGAAAAAATAACTTTTTTCAAAAAACTTCAAACATAAACTATGTCTACTTGACGGACAATTTTTAATTCCCGGCCGATTTTAATTTTTCCAATTAATTAAAAAGATTTCAAAAGATTTGAATGATTAAAAACGATTCCGGAATTTTTGAAAAAATTATAATTCTAAATTTGAAGAGTGATTTTTTTAAATTCCCTTCTTCTAAATCAAAATTAAAAATATTTTCTAAAAATGCCGTTCTATGTCAAAAATTCTCTGTTCCAAGTCAGAATTATATTTGATTACAACACTTTCTATTACAATTCACACATAAAGTAACAGGTTTTTTCAAAAATTTGTAAGATAAAAGTTCTGACTTAAAACTGGGATTCAGATTGGAAAATTGGAATTAAAATTCTTTTCCAAAATTCCCATTCCATGCCAAAAAAAAATCCCTGTTTTGAATCAAATAAAAATTCCTAACCGAAATTTGCTTTTTGAAAATGAAAATGATAAATCTTTGTGTCAACTCCCTGTCTCAAATTCTAATTCTTCATGGAAATTCCCTGACCCAAAGTCGACATTCTGATTTTTTACGGAAATTTCCTGTTCCAAGTCAAAATTACATTAATTTTCAATAATTTTCGGTTTCAAGTCAGAATTACATTTAATTACAACATTTTCTGTTGAAAATCAGAAATATAATAACACCCTTTTTCTAAAAAAATATGGAAGAGGGAAGTTTCCAATTCTGGAAAATTCTTATTTGCAAAGAAAAGTAATTTTTCAATTCAAAGTCTCCATTTAGAAATCAGAATTAGAACCATTTTCCAAAATTTCCCGTTCCACGTCAAACATTACCTGTTCCAAGACAACATTACAATTCTTTACGAAATTTAATGTTCCAAAGTCAACAAGAATTTCAATTCATATGAAAAACTCCCTATTCCTGGTCAGAATTAAATAATTTATTGACCAAATTTCGTATTATAATTCAAATACAGGCTAACAACCTTTTTTCAAAATTTGGAAGAGAAAAGTCTCAAAAAGTGACTAATTTTGTATTTTTACAGGGATTTTTTTTAATTCACTTCTTCTAAATGAGAGCTAAAATTCTTTTACAAAATTCCCCTTCCATGTCCTAAAATGAAAATTATAATTCGTGACGGAAATTCCCAGTTCTATCTTAGAATTATGATTCTTTTAGAAAATTCCCTGTATAAAAGTCAAAATTATAATTATTTTCGAAATTCCCTATGCAAAAGTCAAAATTATAATTCTTCATTGAAATTTTCTCTCCTAAACTTCAAATTATATTTCTTCACTGAAATTCCACGAGGTAACTTGAAATTATAACTCTTTTCGAAAATTCCTCGTTCGAAGTCAGGATAATATTGTAGTTCCTTACGTGAATTTTCTTTATATTTCTTTTATGTAATCGGTGCCCCAACTTAGAATTATAAATCTTTTAAATAATTCCCTGTCTTAAAGAAGAAATTACATTTCTTTAGTAAAATCCCTTGCCTGAACTCAAAATTATAGTCCTTTTAAAAAATTCACTGTTTCTAGTCAGAATCGTAATTATTTTGGCAACTCAGAATCAGAGAAATAAAATATATGAAACCACTTTTAATTTGCATATTAATACATTCTAGAGAAAAATCCCGATAACTGAATCCAATTCCCGGTTATTTTCCGGATTTTCCTGATTTCCTGGTCACATAGGCCCCCTGTAAAAACTTCAATTCTAATGACTAAGGTAAGACATGCAACATTTTAAGTGACCTTTCTCAATTTGAATTAGTCAGAAATCACTAATGCGAAAGCAGTAGTAGCAATCAGTGCCTGATTCTTACGGTTATTTTGAATATTTTTACTTCTTTTTTTGTTTTTTATATTATTCTTTTTTGAAGCAATTTTGGTTAAATCACCTCAAAGAAGACAACAACGATCCTGATTAGATTAGTTTTAGGTTCAGTATGGTAATACATTTATTTAAATTAAATAATGACATTTTTTTTTATATCATTTTTTAGGTCACTATGTAATTTTCTAATTCACTTTAATTCTTCTGAATTCACTTCAATTTTTTTAATTGCCTTCTAATATCTTAAAGTCCTTTAAAATCATTATGAATTGAGGTGTTACCCAATTCTGAATTTTTTTAATTCACTTGATTTCTTTAGAATTCATTTTAATTCCCTTCAAATTATTTAGAATTCTGGAAAACCTTTCTATTGCTTTGAATTCTTGAACTCAGAAGTATATCAAAATTACTAGTAGTTATCCCCTCGTTCGTCTCTAAAATTAACATTCTAAACTCATAACTTTTGAGGGGAATCTTTACATTACTTGTCACGTATAACAACCATTGTTTGAATTCTTGAATTTAGGTGTCATCCGATTCTGAAGTTCTTTTAATTCACTTGATTTCCTTTGAATTTATCTGAAATTATTTTGAATTCTTGAAATTCTTTTTATTTTATTTTGTTGAATTCTTCAACTCAGATGTACATCAAGATTGCTATAGTACTTAACCCCTTGCTCGCCTCTAAAATTAACATTTTAAACTAATTACTTTTGCGGAAAATCTTTACATCACTTGTCACGAACTACAGCAATGGTTTGAATAATCTTGCAATTACTTTGCAATTCAGGTATTGAAATTTGTCTTGGCGGTAAGAGGCTCTTACAGATTTTAAGCCCAGCCGATACGTTTCTAGTTTCTTCCGCATGAGCTCGGAGCCCGTCATCTTCATGATTCATACCTGGCAACCTTTGCCCCATGTATACCATGAGAAAATATATATCACGTCGTTACATTATACAAACGGGTCGCGTAGAGAAGTCGCCGGTAAACGGAGAGGTGGGGCACTTAGGGGGCCGTAATTTCAGTTTTAGCACCCTCATCTCATCCTGTAGGTTTTCTCCTTTTCCCTACATTTTTTTTCCATCCGCCTCCAATGTCGTCTTATCTTTCCGCCGGAAGTGTTCCCAAGCGAACGACAAGAACCACGACAATCGTACGAGAGAACTGAGTCACGAAAGAAGGTTCGCCTTTAGTCTCCCCTTTTAAAAAACATTCGTAAGTGGCGAAAAGTAGACGAAAGGAAATAAGAAGGTAGGATCAAGAGAGATGTTAAACTTTAAAAGGATTTATTATCCTCTGATTCTCGAATCTCAAGGCTTTTTCCTCCTTTTATCTCCTTCTTTGTCGAAAAAAAGAACATAAAAATGCGGAGTGCTTGAAATTAGTAAAACGGTTAAAGTTTACATTTTCTTTTACATTTTGACAAACTTGTTTAAATGCTAATTTTTGCTAGTAATATTCAAATGAAAGTCCAACTAAACTGCTTCTGCCAACTAACAAAAAAGTTTTTTAAGTAACTTTACGGCACATGTACCCTTTGAACATTTCTGTCTGAAGTGCTAATTAAACGTCAAATAAAAATTGTGTAACATCTCTGGTAGCAGAGTAAAAAATTCAGGAAGAAAAACTTAAAGTTGAAAGAGAGCTATGAAAACACGTGGGGTACTCATTAACTACATCATTTTTCTTTCTTTCGTATGCTTTCCACCGTTTCCTGAAAAGTCAAACCTGACGGAAAACGTTTTATTTCAAATTAAAAGACTTCTTAGCGGAATGCTGCAATCGATTTGTTTTGGTCTAGTGACTAATTACATGCGTTTGCATTCCAAATATCAAAAATTTAGTTTTTTACTAGTCATTAAAAGAAAGTATGATAGTAGACTTGAGGGTGGCCACTTAGCATCTTTTTCAAAAATTGCTGACTTTTTTCTTATTTTTCTCTTACTAATTTTTCATTTTCTCAGATAATATTTAAAGACCAAATGCTAATCTTGTAACATTTGTACTATATAACCTTTTATAACAGTGTCCTTACCTACAATGATTGTTTCTTTTTGCTAGTGTTTAACTTCGCTGAATTATAGTCCTAGTTGACGTTTATTACTTCACCAAACCATAGGTCCACTTATCAGGCTCCTGTATACAGGAGCCTGGAGTTTTCAAATTTTCAGGTGCTTTTTCACCTTCACGTTAGTGTAACTTCTTTCAAAAATATAAGATTGTACTTTTATTACATTGTTTTGAAAGAAAAGAAAAGAGCTTTCCAAAATACTGTGATAAAAATATAATCGTATATTCCTAAAAGAAGTTACACTAACGTGAAGGTGAAAAAGCACCCGAAAATGTGAAAACTTCAGGCTCCTGTAAGGGTAATTGTCAAATTGAAGGCAAACTTGAAGTCCCAATAATATAACATTAACTTAGAAGCTCGTGCCGATTTTTTTTAAATTTTAATAAACACTTATTATCATCCTCTACAGAATGGGCAGTTCCTTTTTTTCATTTCTGTTCCTATTTACTTTAATTTAATATAAGAACACCCAAAACGCCATTACCGTATGGCGTCCCAAACTCACTTTGCACAAGGATAAACTGATTTTCTCCGTTTTTTTAGACAGTAACCTGAAAAACGCTTAACGTATCAAGTTTGTAAACTTCACATGAACATAAATTTAATGTATGCACATTTTTTTAATTCAAATAAATAATATTTTAAAAGCCTTGATGTCTGTCCCTCAATTTTTTACATTTCAGAAGTCATTACCGTACGTCTGTTTTTCTAGTAAAATATTGTAGTTACAGTTGAGTAATAAATACAAAAATATTAGGCGTATTGTTTAATACAAGTTTTTATAAAATTCAGCTTAAAATATTAACTCTCTTTTCTGTGAATCCGATATTAAAACTGAAAAGTGCATCTTGACAACAAAAACGTCATTACCGTACGTGCGTTAAAAACCATTTTCGGAGTGAAAAAAATTTATGAAAACAATTCCGTTACTTGCTTGGTGGCGTTTTCTTTCATAACTAGGTGACTTATGATAATTAAAATTTGTTATTTTTTTATAAACAATAAAAAAGGTTAAACTTTAAAATTTTTCTCGCATCATTACCGTACGGTACAATAGAACAGCGTACGACTGATTACATGCGCGTGCCCAATGGATTCATTATTATTTCTTATTTTCATAACTGCCCCTTTTGGATTTAAAATAGTTACATGTGATACGATCAATTTCCGTTATGAAATATTTAATTCCTAATAATAATATGATTGCCACTGTAGGTGCTGAAATTTGCCTACAATTTGACAATTACCCGTATATAGACAACCACTTGATAAATGGACCTATGGTTTTGGTTGAATTAATGAACGTCCACTAGGACTAAAATTCAGCTAAGTTTCCACACTATAAAAGAGAAAGAATCATTTTAGGTGGAGATAATTAACGCATTCTGTCCCACATATCACTTTTACCCTTAGTGTGAGTTTTGACACTGAATGGCAGAAAACAGTATGAAGGCTAAATTCTACAACGTTGTGCCCATTGTAAAGTTTGATCTGCTCAACAAGAGCTTTCATTTGGTACCAGTCTCATTAGTGTAGGCGCGGGGCCCCCACTCATTTATTTTCATTAATTTATTTTCAGGGCTGCATAGCCTGATAAACTCGAAAAAAGTGAAAAAGCGACCTATTAAAACCGAAGGAAAATGAGAAAAATTCGGTGACATTTAAGAATTTTAAATTAGATTAAGATCAAATTCTAAATCCCATTTAACGTCTAATACTCAAGTTAATGTATAGAATTCCTGAAAATAAAGCAAGAATCTAACTATCAAATTTGGACAACCACCACAAAATGATCCTATTGCGATTCCTAAATCCCCTTCTTTCTCTTTTTTAATTTCGTTCGTCTTTTTTTTATTATTATTATCGTATCACAATATGAAAGCATGCATAATATTCAACAACGTTTCGGTGCTCATATAGCACCCTTATCAAGGTAAGCAAAATTAGAGCAGGTGGGAACAGCGACGAAATAACGACGCTATCTCCTCAAAACCTGAGATCTGAGTGTCTCATTTTTCTATACTCTTTTTTATTTTTGTCCGAAGAAATAAATTTTTTTGTTTTCAAAAATTGCAATAGGAGCATTTTATGGTGATTGTCCAAATTTGATCGTTAAAAAATTGTTTTATATACATGAATTCTATACATTAATTCGATGACATTCATAAAAATTTAAGGCGAATTAAAAAAAAATGAAATGTCTAAGAATTCGAGAACAGTTTAGAAGACTTGAGAATGGATTTAGAAAAAATTAATTTTAATCCATTGAATTTAGTAGAATTGAGTGAATTAAAGAAATCAAGGAATATTCTAAACAATATAAAGAATATTTTGAAATCTCTTAAAACCTTGGAAACCCTACAAAATCCCTCACTTTTTCTGAATAAGGACTTTAAAGTCGATCAAAATATTATAGAATCCCGTGAAATTCTATAAAATCTATTGAAATTTCCTGAGATCATAGAAAATTGTTTAAAGTACCTTGAGAGCTTTTGAAATCATCGAAATCCTCGGAAATCTAATAGAATCCTTCGGAATCTTCTGGAATATCCCAAAACCTTACAGGCCCTTTAAAATTGTTCCATATTTTCTGAAATCCTGAGAATATATCTTTACAACCAGATGAAATTTGTTTGAATCACTGAAAATCGTTAAAATCGTTTAAAATCCCTTGAAACTTTTTAAAGCTCTTGAGAATGCCTGAGAATTTTTATAATTGCCGTACGATATTTTGAATCTTTTAAAATCCCATTAAATTACTAAAATCATTTGAACATTCCTTTGAACCTATTAAAATATCCTAAAATATTTCCATTCACAAAAAATATTTTTACAGCTCTCGACATTTTTCTAAGTTTTTGGAAATTCCTTGGAATTTGACAAAAACCCTAAAATATCTTAAATTCTTTCAAATCCCTTGAAACTTGTCAAAGGTCTTAAAAATTGCTTGTCATTTTCAAGACTACCCTAAAATCGTCCAGATATTATGAAATCACTTTATATTATTGAAATCTATTAAAAGTACCCCGAGGTATTTCAAATCCTTCAAAATCTTTTGAAGTCACTTGACATTTTGTTTAAGCTCTTAAAAATTCCTTGGAATTTTAAAGAATACCAAATAAATGTTTAATAATTTTTGAAATCTCTTCAAATTATCTGAATCAATTGACAATCCCTTGAAATTTTTTTAAATACCCTAAAATTCTTTCAAATCTTTGGCATATTTCAAAATCTGTTAAAATCATTCCTCGGAAAACTTATAAACTTCTTTAGAATCGTTTGAAATACCTTAAAATATTTTTAATTTTTGAAATCAATTAACAATTCTTTTAAATATTTTTAAATTCCTCAAACATTTCAAATCCTTAGAAAATTTTCAAAGCTCTATAAAAAAGCTTCAGACATTTTTTAGAGCTGTTGTAAATTCTATAGAAGTTTCAAATCATCTTACAATCTTTCAAGCCCTATGGAATATACTTTTAAAATATTGAAATCTATCAAAAATATCTTGGAATCTTTTAAAATGTCTAAAAGAATTCAATAAAATTCAGAAATATATATAGGCATGAGGTCAGTAGTAGCTAACCCGCAAGGATTAATTTATTGAAAGAAAGTGACTAAAGTGATGTTTTCATATTAAAAATTGACTACAGTGACTTTATCTTAAAAAAGTGACTGAAAAGAGATTTGAGAAAAAAAAAGTTACTAAAAGAGATTTTCGCAGCCTGCATTATTCTTAACAGCTACAAAGTACTGCTTACAGAAATTCCCTGACTTTCCCCCGATTTCCAGGTTTTCCCTGACCTGCGGCCACCCTGAGACGTGGAACCAATATCAGCTAAATAATACCTTGATTCAAACTGAGGAATTTTCTCATAAGAAACAATGTCTTTGTCGCGTACCAGTTTCCGGAATATTTCAAATGAACAAGAAACATTCCTTCGAGAACTCAAATGAATTCTAGATGTAGGCGTGAAAATGAAAAGATGGTAACAATGATTATAAGAACAAGCGCACAATTTCCCTTTTTACAGGTATGTCTATTTACTTAGTATGAAATGGAATGCTTTCGTCTGAGCGTGGAATAAGGCGTTCGCAAGTTCTCTTAAGGTAAACGAGGCCATTTCCCGCAGAAGCATTATACTTCAGATTAAATTCAATATCTTCGTTTCATACCATGGAGAAATTACGATAAGGTTTAAAACTTAGCAAACACTTAAGACACACGAGTACTTCCAGAATATAATACTAAGGTGAAAACTTAACTTTTGAAACTACTCTGTTTCCTCTATTTTATAAATGCATGTGCAGTTTTTAAATAAACATCATTCAAGAAGTAAAGCTTTCAAAATCAAACAATCTTTGAATTAAAGTTTCTTTAAATTGCATAGTTTCAAATAATGGTATCTCCCATATGTCAATAAACTGAATAGTATAGTTTACAGGCCACCCAATACATGAAATTCACGTTTAGCCTGAATCCAATTTTGAAATTGACGTTGGGAATCACCCATCTATCAGAAAATTTACTACATGGAACCCTTTAGGAATGAAAAAATAAACTAGGAAATATCTGTACTGAATTACAGGCAGAGTAGCCGCTAAATTTTATTTTCAAAATTCCCTGAACAATTTTTCATATTCCCTGACCATTAATATTCAAAGACCAGCATTTTAAGATTCTTACACTTTTGCATAAAATATTTTCATGAACAGAATAAAACAACTTTGAAATAAAATAAAAAATTAAGATTTATTTATTTATATCAACGAAAAAAGATGACTTTTCTACCATAAAAGATGAAGTTTCAATACAAAAGAATGTGTTTCCAACAAAATAGTTGAATTTTCTACATATAAGATACATTTTGAACAAAATAGTTATATTGGGTAAAAGCTACCACAGGGTTCGCATCCAGCCCCTTGACCGTGCCGTCCGGCGATCTATTGTTTTGGCCGAGTAGAGAGCTGGCCGTACAGTCTTGTTCAAAAAGACGCACGGTTGGCAGTGCGAACCCTCTGTACTACCCATCCTCGAGATACATTAGAGACACTAGGAAAAGGAAAAGAAAGCAAATACAGGGCAGCACTACATATCATGGGCCCCGTCTGGATGTATGCTACATATTTCAAATTATTTTACAGTTTTTTTATTTTTTTATCTAAATGCATCTAGTCGTCCCTATTAACCAATCGCCACTAATACTTCTGTATGCTCTACTGAGTCCCCGAGACAAATTTAGTTGAAAATGTCAAGAAGCCCCCTGAGTACATATGAATATCTTGGTTAGATTCTTAAGAACCTTGTTAGTTTTTGTTTAAATAATTTTTTTTCAAGATTAATTTTTAAAAGAAAAAAAATTATTGACAATTGAAAATGCATTTTCATCTTCGGAAAAAAAATCCAAATAGTTGAATTTTTAAGGAAAAATATTCATTTTCTACAAGATATCTACAACGATTAAGTCAGTAAAGTATCAATTAAATCATTAAAATATTCGTTAAATCATTAAAATATTCATTGAGTCATTAAAATAATTGATAAAGCCTAATTTTTAGTGATAAAATTATCATTAATACGCAATATAAAATTGATTCAAATCTGGGATAAATGAACATTAATTTATCCAAATAGTTGAAATTGGAACCAAATAGTCAAATTCCCAAGCGAGAAAGACTAATTTTTTTTAAGGCAGTTGCATTTTCAACAGGAAAGTTCATTTTTAAGCAAAAAAGATGAATTGAAATAAAAGAGACGAATTTTTTACTAAACATTTGCATTTTCAACACGCAAATATGAATAGTCGAAAACCAATTAATTTATTAATTAATGATTTTAAATAAGTAGCATACATCCAGACGGGGCCCCGTGAGATGTAGTGCTGCTCTGTATTTGCTTTCTTTTCCTTTTCCTAGTGTCTCTAATGTATCTCGATGATGGGTAGTACAGAGGGTTCGCACTGCAAACCGTGCGTCTTTTTGAACAAGACTGTACGGCCAACGCTCGACTCGGCCGAAACAATAGGTCGCCCGACGGCACGGTCAAGGGGCTAGATGCGAACCCTGTGGTAGCTTTTACCCGTTATATTTTCAACAACATAATTAAATTTTCTGCCAAAGTGATAAGCCTCCAACCAAAAAAATAAATGCTTAACAAAGTAGTTCAACTTTTACCCAAGTATTTGAATTTTCAATTAAAAAAGATCAATTTTCAACAAGATAGTTTAACTTTTAACCAAAGAGATGATTTTTCCACTGCAATGATGAAACTATGGAGTGGAATGGATGCATTTTAAAAAAAGTAATGAATCTTCAACAAAAAAGTGATGTTTTAACAGTGGTTCAACTTTCAACCAAGAAGTTCAATTTTCTGTCAAAAATGAATAATTTTTAACAGATAACGTAATAGTAGATATTTCAAACAAAAAAGATTGCATTTTTTAATCAAAAACAAAAGAGACAAAATTAATTAATTGTTAAAAAAAAAGTAATTTTTGAAAGAGAAAAAGAGGAATCTTTTGAAATCCATTGAAACTTTTTAAAGTTCTTGTAAATTCCTTGGAAGTTTTAAAAATACCCTAAACTCTAGGAAAGTATTTGAAATACCAAACAAAATAGTTGAATCGTCAACCAAAGAATATTAACTTTCAAACAAACAGTTGCATTTTTATACAGAAAAGATTAAATTTATTGTAATTCAACGCAGAGATTTTAGTTGAATTTTTACCACCAACATATAAATTGTGAACAAAAAGTTAATTTTCTACGATAATAGTTGCTATTCCAAACCAAAGAAATGAATTTCCAACAAAATAATTTAACAAAGAACCTGAAAAAAATCTTGCATATGTCAATTGTGTAAGCGAATATGTGGAGTCCAAAAAAACCCTTTATGAAGAAAAAAATATGTTCAAGGAAAATGTTAATGTAACTATTTCATTAATTGATGAAACTATTTGCGTTTTTAAAATAACAATTTTGAATCACATCAAAAAAATAAATATCGCCTGAACAGTTCCAAATTGAATAATTAAAAAATTCATAAGTGAATGCAAATGGAATTTAAAAATATTTCTGACAGTAATGGTAAGTCATTATCTTCGGGCATATTATTTATGCAACGGCAAGTAATATAGGCTGACATCAAAGCATTTAAGCCAGTCAGCTCAAAATTCGATTCATGGTTCAAGTTATGATAGCTTTGTGCAGAGAATCCTCATCTCTTAAAAAAAATTCACGCCTGTCTGAATTCAGAGCACTTTTCTATTGTGAATAGAGGGCTACATTCTACGTATATTGCATGAGAATCGATTACTTCGTTATTTGATTTACGGTCACACTACTCAAAGGTGCAGTTCTTTTCTCTTGAGTAACATACTGTCAAAGAGTGATCTGCTTGTCGGAAACCAATTGGGAAAACCAATGCTGCTGAATGTGAACGAACGTGTATTTACAAAATATCCATAAAATACAACACATATCATCTACAGTTAATTATTTCAAACTCGATTAATAAAACTACTAATTATACGAAATCTCGATTTACATTCATTCAAAGTGTGAAATTCACCAATATTTTCGAGAAATGGAAAACGTATCGTCAATCAAGTTAAGACCAAATGAGAAACATGTTGCTAAAAAGGACGAGTGTGAAAAACTCTTGCTGAGATGAAAGTTTCAGAAAGTATCACTTTAATGGTTTCAAAGATTAGCTAGTCATTTTATGATTAGAGATTGTCATGCAAATACGGTCCTTTTGTGGTAAAAATAAAAATGGTCGTGATTAGAGGATGCGAGTGTTTACGGACTTGATTATTAAACGTAAAAAGCGTATAGAAAGCCAGCAACCTCAATTCGAAACTGTTATTAGAATCCGCTGCGTAACTTCTCACTTCTGATATTTTTTCAGAAATAATATATCATTAGTATGATAAATACTTACGATTTCGAAGGGATGCTAAGGGATTCATATAATAGATGGGAAATTCTCTAAATTGGTCTTCTATCTGCCTTCTACCTGCATTTTTTAGATAAAATTATTTTCTGATTAAATATACTTAGGAAATGTTTTAGAAACAAATTTTCTATATTCTGTGTTAAGATTTAAGAAATAAGAATAATTACTCTAAAAAGCAATGTTTGGTAGGTAGATACAACGTAGGTTATGAAACTCGTCGTACAAGTCACAGAAGAGGATAATAAAGAGAAGTATGACTAACCGGTTTGAGCGTTCAAGTGCACAATGATGATTTTATCGGTCTTTCACTTTCTGCGGATCCTCGTGGCTGTGTATCGATCTTCGATCACTAACTTCCACCCCATCATGAAAGGAATTCCTAAACATCTCATTACAAGATAATAAAACGTTTCTATTTGATTTACTCTAAATTATAAATTTATGATTTAAACAATCATATAGCCTTCATTTTACCAAAGGTTCAATTGCAGCAATTGAAGAAAAAACATAATTTTAGGAACAATTTTGCCATTCCATCAGTCAAAACGAATTTGGCAAGGGGCCAAGAATTGGATGCAGTCTCTCAAATCCAGCACTTGAGGAGTCTTACACGTTTTCTACCTTGCTCTCGTTTCTCCACTATTAGTTTTCCCCATTTACAGTGATTACCTCGTCGCCACAGGATTGAATAGCGTTCTAGTGAACGAAAATTTGATCATACCAGCGATAAGTCCTCGTAATGGAATTTGCAAATTAGAAGTCATCATTTTATTAAGATTAGGAATGTTACCCACTTAAAACAGGAATCTGATATCAAACTGTAGATCAATTTTACTTCAGGCGAAACCGGTACGAAGTAGATACGAGTACGAAATAAATAATGAAAAAATGTGACTGGATTTTAAAGCAAAAGTTCTGTAGTATTTTATATGAGCAGTAATATTAAAAACGAATTTTATAACCAGTGTTCTCATCGCCTGCTTGCTATTTTTAATTAAAAAATGGAAAAATGTGTTTCTGGAATGGCGATGAACATTTTGTCCGCTGACAGATTGTCATTTTTAAGGGATTAAATTCATCGAAAATATATTCTATACGTGTTTTTATAAGAAGTGTCAGCTTTGAAATAAATGAACAAGTTAATGTGTTTTATCAGTTTTACGGTTAATAGCAATAACTGTCATATGATTGCAAGTTAAATGCGACACAGTTTGGAGCTCGTACAGTTTGAATTTCAATAACTGTTTTATAATACTGTTTCATAAATTTCTACACAATGTCCCTTGACAAATAATCTGAAAGGTGTAAAATGTGAATATTCACTTCGTGACTGAAGAGTATCATCTGAAAAAATTGCAACGCGTTAAAAAAGTATAAAATATAGGATTAATGGCTAATATAATTCATGTAATGGCATTACTATCTTTTAAATTAATATTCCAGCTTTATTTTTGTATATAATACTTTCTCCATTCGTTCATCATTCATCAATTTTATGATTTCAACAAATTTTCTATCCACCTCATACTGGTTTCCCCTATTTACAAATGTAATCATAATTAAGAAAAGTAAAGTATTGGGATTAAAATCTCCCAGTCGTAAAAATTATACATAGCGGAAAAAATAATGTATGATTTTTATTTGTTTCACGGCTGTGTCTAGTCGTCCCGAAAAATCGGGATGACTAGCCAAGCTTATGAAAAATACTTGACTACTCTTCCCGGATTTCGGGATAACGAGACTCTTTGTTGTTTTATATACAAATAATGTATAATCAAATAAAAGTTATGCATTATTTTTTCTACTATGTATAATTTTTCCGCCTGGTCTATTCTAGACAAAGAACAGAATATAAGGATTTCTTTGCATGCTTTTATTGACAGTAAAGCGTGAATCATGAAAATTCCGTTACGAATCGGAAGAGTAGCAAAGAGAATGCCCACTGTCATATCATCAAAGAATCCAATCGATGGAAATAAAACGATTCTTCCGATACACATACAAAACCACGGACCTTCTTCCTACATCGCTTTGCCTGTTCTCGCGGAAATAATACCACCAGGGAGTACTGAAACGAAAAGATATACCGATGCACAAAAGAAAAGAAATGGAAGCAGTGGGAATAATATCAATGAGAACGACAGCCAAGGGATTACCTTCAACAGTAAACATTGGAAAATGTACAACAAGAAAAAGGATGTTGTACATTATAGCAATGACTGTACAATTGCAGCTGAGAAGTAGCTCAAACTTTCTGATAATATTAAAATCAATTTTTTTCTTTTGAAAGTTTAAATAATTGGGTTCTTGAAACTTGGAAACGCTATCAAATTACGATGATTTGACGATACATATGAAACGATCCATTCCAATAAACACAATCAGTAATGAAAGAGCCGGAGACAATTACGAGGAAATATTTGAATAGGCAACACTCATAGCAATGCCCTCTTGCCTTTCTTCCATGGAGCTGCACTCGCATAGAGAAATTATTTTAGTGCCACCCTCGCTGGTTTGTAGTGTTAGTGGGTCGTTCAACCCTGCAACAAGGAGGCTTTTCATCGACACGACACAGTCGGGCCCTCGAGTAGTTCTCCTTCTTCTTTAGTGGTTGATAACGTCACAAAATTGAACCTCCATCCCAAGGGAGCGAAAGGACTCTAGATTGCTTAAGGGTCGATATGTAATCTAGATACGTATTCCTGTCAATTTATGCGGGGTTCTCCTTCAAAAATTGCAGCTGGATTTAGAGGGTAGAAGATAAGTCTACTGATCCCTTTTAGAAGGAAAAAATCAGTGGTAGGTCTAATTAAATTTTCAGTAGGTTTTAAATTCACACGGTAGAGGAAAATCGAAACTTATGGGAATTTAAAGTGGTCGAAATTTACACATGATGAACTTTGTTTTATCAAATATCCCTGCCAATTGGTTTGACAGCCGAAAAAAATGTCCCTTCAAGTTTTAGCCAAATTGGTCAATATTAGGCCGGATCTCCGAGTTCTTGAAACTAACATGTATTTTGAAATGGGAAAAGCAATTTTATTGGGAAAAAATAATTTCCAATTTTTAAAATAATTATTACTTATTTAAAACATTTTTTTATTGTTTGAAAAAATTATATTCGTAGAATTTGTTCCCAACCAGATCATGAAAAATTAGCATATTTTGAAAATAAGGCCATGTGACGAGTGGGCCACGTGACCGGATTCCTACCTTACCGACACTTTTTTTTATTTGTCAACTTATTTTCACACGAATAGCCACATCGAGATGAAAATTTGGGATAATAAATAAGAAGCACTAAGAAAGGCGGCTCTGGTCACGTGACACACTCATGACATGGCCTTAAGGTCATGTGACGAGTGGGTCACGTGACAGGATTTCTACCTTACCGACACTTTTTTTATTTGTAAACTTATGTTCAGACGAATAGCCACATCGAGCTGAAAATTTGGGATAATAAATAAGAAGCACTGAGAAATGCGGCTCTGGTCCTAAATTTTTATAATTATGAAAAAAGTTTTTTTTTGTAAATAATTTTGTATTGCTTTTTTCATCATCATTATTCAAATTTAGGACCAGAGCCGCATTTCTTAGTGCTTCTTATTTATTATCCCAAATTTTCAACTCGATGTGGCTATTCGTATGAACATAAGTTTACAAATAAAAAAAGTGTCGGTAAGGTAGGAATCCGGTCACGTGACCCACTCGTCACATGGCCTTAATGTCGCAGTTAATAAACGTGAGGCGCATGAATATTCTCCAAATTCCATTTCACATTTTGATTTCACCGAAAATTAAGTCATCTAAAAGTCTGTCATCATAATTCGATTTTGTGAGGCTACGCGAGAAAAAGATGTCCTCTAAGTTTGAACTCCATTCGATAATATTTAGGGATGTCCCCATAGTTTTGAAACTTCCAATGGAATTTAATTGGGGAAACTAAGTCAAATATTGAGAATATTATTAATTTGTCAAATCCATATATGTATGTGACATGGAGTGCAAAATTTTGAAAGTTCAAAAATAAGGACCACCCTGACCCATAATATATCACCAGAATTCTTATTTAACCTAATTTCTATTGGTCTGAATTTGTCATAATCCCTACTTCATCGAATCATTATGTAGCCTGAATTTATTTCCCCTAAAATCCACTTAACCTAAAATTCATTTACTCGAATTGTCATTTGTCATCATTCTAACTTCACCGTATAATCATGTCACATAAATTTCATTTGCCCTAAACTGCATTCGGCAAATAACAAATGTCACGAAATCCAAGTTTAGAACAAAATATTACTCTTAAAATTCATCAACTGCGTTATGAAAACCAGAAAATACTAACTTTTGACGATTTGCAGGGGAAGAATACTCACTTTTCACGAATTTGTCGAAAAAAATTATTCAAATATTAATTTTGTAAAGAATAGAAAAAATGTTTTAAAAATATTACTCGTAACTTTCATCAACTATATCATTTATTTTGTAAAATAATAACATTTCAAGACACATAGGGGGAGAAAAATTGTTTAAACAAATAAAAATTATTCAAACAATTGAAAATTGGTTTAAAAATAGTTGACAATTTCTGCTTTAACAAATAATAATAATTGTTGCTAAGGACAGTTTGACGAAAGCCTTTTCTCACGAATTTCATGTAAAACTGCTTTTTTTTTGCATTTTCCGGACACAATACAAGGAGCTTGGAGCGGGGTACGTCAAAATTAAATGTTATGGGGAAGAAATTATTCCTTGAACATGCCTTAAGAAGTGACTTAACTTTTATTTGCAAAAAGTCATTAACATTTATTTGTTATTCCTATTTTTCCGAAAGCTGTGCTTTTCCGATTTAAAATCCCATATTGATTTCAAAGATTCGGGAGCACATCGATTTGAACAAAAAGTTACGGAATGTTTTTTTACGGGGACCTCACGAAATCGGGGAGATCACGGACCAACAATCGAAGGACCACCCTAATTTGGGAAATAGCATAAATATAAATGAACAAATTTCTGTTTGAAAAAGATATTTTTCTTTTGCAGTAACGTTACTTCACCCCATCTATCATCAAAATACCTTTTTAATAGAAACAGATGTGTCAAAGAAAAGACGGATTTATTTGGATCACCTGAGAAATCTAAAAACATGATCCTCAAGACAACTTTCTTTCAAATATAAAAAGATATTGCTTTGATAAATAAAGACACTCATTGAAATGTCCTCTTATGTCAAAACGAGGTTTCTTGATACAAACGTAATTTCCTCTTAAATTTAAGGTCAAGAGGACTTTAGCTTGTTTAAAAAAGAATCATTTTGTAGCGAACATCATCCATTTGCGACGAACTTCAACAAATCTTGCACACAAATAATTCTGTTTGTGTTTCTCTGAGTGGACCATTGAATTTCACTCTTCAAATTAGAGGTAATGTTTGATAAAAATACTTCAACTAAAATTTATTTATTCAAAGCTTTGTTTGAAAAATAGATACCTAGGGACACTCGTAATGCCAATCTTTATTCCACAAATTGTTTTAGCTCGCATAATGATTCTATTTTATTTCTGGCATATCAGCGATTCATTTAGTGAAGTGGTTGAACCAGCGTGAACATTACGAATGAAGCGATTGTAGTGTATTTGTGCAACCGGAAATCGAGTCCGGATTCAGTGATTTTCGTGCATTCCTGTCCCGGTTATATCAGCGAAACGCGGCTGAAAACCCGGCGAAAACAATGGTCTGGACTAACGAATTTTTGTAGGAGTTGTTTTCGTTTGAAAAGGAGTATAACGAGCAGCGTATCCTAGGGGCAGAAATTAAAAAATAAAATAAAAAATAAATTAATTGTACGATTCAACAATCTGTTCGAGATTCATTCGACATCCTCCATTTCTATCGGCAGCCAGAAGCTTGCAGTCCACATGGCCCTCAGCAACACGCATATGCACTTTGGAAAGCTGGCATCGTTAATTTTTTTTACAATTCATTTCACACCGCGTTACCGCCGTTCGATTGTATACACCCTACAGAGATCGATCTCTATAATACGGCAGTGTAACCCGGATGCTGGGGAACATTCGGATAGTGATGGTGGAGTTCGATTGCATCGTCATAGCCTGCCATTAAATTGCCATTAATGCTAACTTGCATTAACATACACAGAATTCCAGCATTTGTAAACAGCTCTGAAACAGCGAAATATTTTAAAGTACAGTTCCGAGTGCCAGCTGCAATCTACCTCACATCACATTATGCTTTGAATGTGAAATATTTAAAGGGAAGAATTTTACTAAAGTACGCTTTTCATGCAAGGTACCTGTTTGAAAATAACATTCAATTGAACACAAAAGCTTTTTTGCAGGTAAAAAATGGGATCACGGGTGCTAGATTGAAATTATTATATATAAAGACATGAGAGTAACAATGGAATGAAGTCCAAAAATTAACTTTTCAGGATCAGGGCTGACACAGACTAATGAACTTAAAAAAAGTAGAAAAAGTGACTAGATCAAGCTAAAAAGTGAATGAAAGTAACTGATGTTCACACAAAAAGAGGCCTGTAATGTTAATACCAACACTTAATTATAGTAAAAAATTTCGATTCCATTAACCATTCAATTTATCGGCTTGCATTTACAAAATTAGATGAAACTTTGTTGCTGAATTCGGGATTGAAAACCAGGGCCATAATTGCTAGAATTAATTTTATAAGCAATGTTTACGCAAAGTTTAATTTATTTTATTGCAAGCTCAATAAACCTGAGACACTTAACTACCGTATTTATATTTCGATGCTTTACGACAGGAACTAGATAACGAGCAAATTATAGATTAAAATAATTTCAATTTCAATATTGCTGACTTTAGAGACTAAGAAGCTCTCAAACAAAGGCAAATAGGATGATTTATCACGAAATCAAGATAATAAGGGAATTCTTTCAAATAAAATTAATGTAGGGGAGACCACCCACCCTACAGTTGATAATGATCCTACAGTAGATAATCATTATTTTAACATGCTAATGTATATGGAATAATTAATTTAATGTAATTAATAGTTAAGAAGACACCATACTTGTTAATACATTAGAATTAGAATTGGATATTTTACTTATATTTATGCTTATAATTATTGAATTTCTACTGTAGGATCATTGGTCTCCCCTAGGTAACATATTGAATTTAATCTATGAAACGTTTTCAATTCCTAACCTTTCAAGTAAAGATATTACAATTTCAACAAAATATATAAATTTTGAAACAAAAAGATGAATTTTAAACTGAATAGTTTAATTTTCTACTAAAAAGGATCAATTTTCAACCAAAAATCAAATAGATAAAATTTTAATTCACAGCCATTAGTTTTCAAAAAAAAGAAGAGTTTTCATCCAATAATTCAATTATCAGACGAAGAGAAATTTCAACTACAATGTTGAATTTTCAACCTTAAAATTAATTTTTAACAATGTAGTTCAACTTTCAACTAAAAAGTTCCATTTTTAACAAAAAAAAGATGAAATTTCTACCAAGAGTTTTCAGTTAAAAAATGAATTTTCTAGGAAAAAATATGAATTTTCAACAAAATAGTTCAATTTCCAACCAAGGAGATGGGCTTCAAAACAAAATTAGGACAAGAAAGATAAATTTTCGACTAAAGAGGAATTTTCTACCGAAAAAGATTAATTTTCAAAAAGATAAATTTTCTACCAAAAGATATGAATTTTTTATGAGAAAGTTGAGTTTTCAATCTGAAAATTCAAATATTTTAGACAAAATTTGTCTTTTAATACCTTTGAATCATGAAAGATGTATTATTCAGACCGACGAAATTTTCCAGTCCTAAAAACGAATTCGTGGAAAAAATTGATCCTTTATGTCAGGATTTCGTGACGTCTTAACCTAGAATTGAAAAAATTGGCATTTTTAGCCATATTTCTACTTCTAATCGTCCCCAACCGATTTTTTGCCCCTAGATATGGCACATTAACCATATTAGTTTCACAATGAAAAACTAGAAAAGATCCGTCATCTTGAATTTGACGAATCTGATATCAAATTCGGATTCAGCAAGCTGAAAATGTCTATTTTTTCACTTTTAGGTTATGATATCTGGGAATCCTGACGCATAAGAAAAATTTGTACAAGGGATTCGTTTTTAGGACATCAAAATTCTTCGGGGTCACCTAGTCCAGTCTTTGGGTACAAAAAAAGTTAATGTTTTTCGGTCTATGTTATTAACGAAATAGCTGAATTTTCATAGGAAAACAATCATTTTCAACTAAACAAAAATGCCTTTAGAACCATATAGTTGCACTTTCAAGCAAAATAGATAAATTTTCAAAAAAAAAGTTTATTTTCAATATAATCATTAAATTTTCAAACAAATAATTAAATTTTTATCCCAAAAAGATTAATTTTGAACCAAAAATATAATAATAGACTTTTTAACAAAAAGAAATGACGCTCAACCTGAAACAGTTGGATAATTTCATTTTTCCCGTCAGAGCAAAAAAAAGAAGAAGGGGATATTTCTTCAAAATAGAGAAAAAAGAGGAATTCTTTAAGAAAGGGAAAATGAGGGAAAAAGAGGGGAACAGAGGAAAGAGAGTGAAGTCTCAAATTAAAAAGCATTTTCATTTTATAGATTATAAATAATGATATGGATTAAAGTGACATTTTCCTTTAAGAACGTGACTGCAGTGAATTTTTCTTAGAAAAGTGACTAAAAAATGACTCTTAAAAAAAGTGACTAGAAGTAACTCACGTGACGGTGTGGCAGCACTGCAGGATAAGAGCATGTAAATGGATATTTTCCTCATTTTCAATTTAAAAAATTTCAAAGAATAACAGATGTCATTTAAAGACGTAGTCGTGGAAAAATTATTAATTACTTTAAAAATTCATATTGGTATTCGGTAGATGCTTTCGACGTGATATCAGTTCAAATGCAATAAAATAATTGAAACATGATCTTTAAAATTTTGATTTTGAGGGGGGGGGGGGTCTATCAAAGTATCATTCTCCAAGTTAAGAACAATGAAAAAAGCATCACTCAGGGGGTGGGGATATAAGGTTCCGGAAATATGTATCATGCATTTTGTGAATGGCCCCAACTCTCCATGTTTCATTTTTGAAAAAAATGCTTGCAAATTCTCGCTATTCATCTGAAAAAGCTGGACACTTGCCACGGCAAATTAAAAAAATATAGCGCTGCAAGTTACAGGGCAAAAAAGATATAATTTGTGTGAGAGCCAGTTTTTGGTTCTTGAGATCGCTAAATTCGAACGTATTCACCCAATTCTATAACAAATTTTTTGTGTCACTTGCAATTTTTTTTAATGATTCTGAAATTAGAGTCGAATTCACAAATTAGAATAATTAAATTTGAACTACCACGGATACTTTGTTCATTAGCAGATTAGAATCAAATATTTTACTGCGCATAATATGCGGAAAAACACTGATGGACAAAGTCCGAAACGAGATAATCCTCAAAGAATGTGGTACAGGAGACACGCTAGTTGACACATGGGAAGGAAATCAGTTAAGATGGTTCGGACATCTTGAAAGAATGAAAGATGAACGACTGACGAAGCAAGTATATAAAGGTAAAGTAAATGACAGAATGCCCAGAGTTAGACCGCCGAAAGAATGGTTAGAATCTGTAAATGAGACATTAATCCGAAGAGACATAAGAAGTCATAGGAACAGAAGAGCTTGCATGAAGAAATGCATGGACGTAAATGAAGGTAGAGTAGTATGCCAGGACAGAAATGTGTGGCGACAAATAGTTTATAAACAGAGTGACAATCGAGTGAATGATGCCTGAAACAAAGACCTTGGATACTAATGGGCCCAAGTGGGGAACCATACATAACAATTTCGTGAGGCTCCTCACTTGGGGTGATCGCTAGAGAGATTGATCAGCAACCTGGGTCGGAGCAGTGTTGCGGAGTGAACGTGTTATTTGAATAAATAACACGAAAACTCCAGATCAATCTAAAATATCTATACCATAACACATATACCTATATACCTATCTACCTTATACCATATAACGACCTACTTTACACCTATATACCTATCCCACTACTTTCCAACCGAGCAAGTCACGCCTACCCCGAAAGGAAATGGCTTAATGGTATAATAATAATAATAGTATTCAAAATCAAAAAATTCCACATGAAATTCATCCCGCGGGCGGTATTGGCGCACTTTCAAGTCCAGCGTTTATTTTGCAACTGCCTTGTAGCATGTAAAATTGTAAATCGAACTTTCGTCGTAATATTTAACCCTAACTGTTCTCTAACGATTATTTGTAAAATATTGCAACGGTATTTTCTCCCAGCGATACCAGCAGTGAAATTTTCTGTTCTTTTAGCGTAAATATTATTCATAGCAAAAAGTTTCATTTGAATTCGCATATAACGCGAAAATCGAGACGAAACTATTTGAACGTAGAATTTGCGGAGGAGGCATTCCAATAGTTCCGCAAGTAGAAAGCAATTTGAATTCCGCAAGAATAAAACAAGAGTTTTTCTCGATCTTTCTCTTGTCGCCCCTGAGGACTAAGGATATCGTAAATGTTGAAGTTATAAATGTGAAGAACGATATGATAGCAGAAAGCGAGTCGTAGTCGGAATCCCACGGGGTTCACAGTATGAATTTGAGACGAGTAGATTATGGAAATGGTCGATAGATTAGCGTCTAACATCCTATTTTGCATAATCTTAGCGGACAGCGCGTCTGCTAGATATATTATGTAATGTATAAAAGCTTTCACGGAATTCTACTTGCTACGTGCGTAACGACTTTAACGCCCTCGATGGTACTTTAATGTACTACCTGCCTCTACCCTCTTTCACTTTCAATAATGCTCAAGTACCTCAAGGATGTGCTATATATACAGTCAATCTCAAAATGCTTCCAACATTTATAATGACTCATAAATCTTGCCTGGTTGGATTTTATTGAAAGCGATTTTTTTCATAAATCTTGCAGTTATTCCTTTTGCAAAGGGTCTATTTTTATCGATTTCATAAATCATTATCAATGTTGGACGAATTTTGAGATCGTATATTCTACAATAGTAATATTCACGTTTTTTACTCTATGGCGATTCTTTTCAAATATTTGTTCTTGAAGTCTTTCAATTTTAAATTTTTTTAAAATTCACTTGAAATTTATGTGTACAATTTGACCTGCTTAAATTCAGTAATCGAACGAGAAGCCCTAAAAAAATTCCTGTATCCAGCGGATAAAATATATCCTCTCTTCTGTAGTAGTTATTATCAATAAATCCCTAGTTTGCGTCCAAAACAAGTAGAAAGTCAAATATTGACAGCCTCGAATTTCTCAGAGTTATTGAGTAGGGGTAGCGAGTAAATCCCCATAAAATTGCAACAAGGCCTTCCCTTCACACTTTCACAGTCTTAGGTAGTTATTCTTCTAAAATATTCGTTCCTAAAGTCTTTCAATTTTTAATAACGAGACAGAATTTTCAAGAAATATACCTGTACAATTGGCGCTGCTTAACTTCAGTAATCGAATGAGAAGCCCTAGACATTTTCATGTATTCAGTGGATGAAATATATCCTCGCTTTTGTGGCAGTAGCCATGATAGATAATCCCCAGTTTACGTCCAAAGCAAGTAGGGGGTCAAATATTGTCAGCCTCGAATTTCTCGAAGTTATTGAGTAGGGGTAGCGACTAAATCCCGATAAAATTTCGAACGGGATTTCCCTTCACAGTTTCACAGTCTTTGATGGAACAGCGTGTCTCTTCGCTCATATAACCCGCCAGTGTGTCTACTCCATCGGGAATATCAAATTTTCTCTGGGCTGCTCTGATGCTCTTCACCTTTCCTATTTCCGCTTATACGAGACTCTCCAAACCCGATTTCTCTCGTCAGAAGATTTGCGAAATCCTCCTCACACTCCAACCCTTTGCCACACTTTCCCGCAACTCTACCGAAGCATCAGTCAGTGTCAGACAACGGGTATCATGGATTCCGAGGGGTTGGCGAATCGTCCTCAGATTTTTTATTTGGCATGCGGTACCCACCTAAGTATATCACATATGACACTATAAGTCACATGGTTATCATATTTTCCAGGCTGAGGCGCAAGAAGCGAATGAAATATATATCTTTCAGAGTAAAAAAGTAATATATGACCCATTTCACTCCGAGCTGCCGACTTTATGGTGATACTTGACTAATTCAGGTACCCTCTTCTTCGCGAAATATAATCCAGCGCGAGGATCAACTGAAAATAAAATAAAGAAGCCCGAATGAACCATATCTAAAAAAATAAAGGATTAAGGAAAACTTAAGTCAGGGTGTCTACTAATTTACGCCCCCTAAATAACACTTTTTCCCTGGTTGTAAATATCAAATGTTCTATACTAGAAACACGAATAGGAAGCATAAACAAAAGGTTTACGTATTTGCAAATTTGTGAGTTGTGAAATCTCATTCTATTTAAACAAAATAATATTTCTGTAATGTAAGAGATCCAGTAAAATAGAATACAATTTAATGACAATTGCTTCAAACATTTCGGCACGCGGTGGTAGCCTTTTTCAGTTAATTATTCTGAATAATTGCTAACTATATTTGGTACTCTAATTGGTGAATAATTTTGAGATATAATTTGTGATATATTTAGTATTATTGATTAATTCGTCTTTAATTGCAGAAGAGTTAATTAGTATAACATATATGACGTAATATTTTCTTAGTATTAAAATACATAATCTTAATTATGGTTTTTTGTAATAAATCTACAACAATTTAATAATAGTTAGCCGCTAAAACCAAATAAATTAAAAACTATAATTTTTTTCTTTAATATCTTCAAAAATCTAAATTTTGTTTTAATCTTTTCGAAATATTTAAGAGTTTTGAATTATTTTTAGATCTTCTAAAAACTTTTTAATATCTTTTGAACTTCTAGAATTTAAAAAAAAATGTTGCTTTAAAATCTTTTAGATTCTTTCTCAACATTTTGGGAAATCATTTAAAATGTTTTGACAACTTTTTCCTATTTTCTCTTGAAATTAATTTTTCACAATGAAACACCATTTGAAATTTTCCCATGAATCTTAAGACGAATTTTTATTCCCTTCAAACATTTCAAAATTTTTTAAACGCTTTTAAATTTTCTTACGAAGTGTCCAAAGATGCACTTTTGTTTTGAATTTTTTCAAATTTTAAATTATTTGGAACAAAGACAAATTTTTCACAAAATAGTAGAATCCTCAACAAAAAAAGATTAGTTTTCAACCAGTTACATTTTTAACCCGAAAACATTAAATTTATATGAGAAGAGATTTTAACAAAGTAGTTCAAATTTCAATCAAGGAGTTATATTATCAACCAAAAACATGATTTCGCAAAAAAAAATGTAATAATGGATATTTCAACGAAAAACGATTTTAATTCTCAATCAAAAAGAGATGAATTCAGATAAAAAAGATGAATTTTCATGAAAATAGTTCCATTTTTAACCAAAAAGTTGAATTTTCAATCCGATAAAAGACCTTTCAACAACAACAACAACAAATCATTTTGAACTAATAACATTAGTTTTTTACCAAAAAAGACGAATTAAAAAAAATACATGAATTTTACCACTAAAAAAGATCAATTTTCAACCAAAAATGGAATATTTGAATATTTAGTTGAAAAAATTGATCTTGAACTAAAGGAAAATGAATTTTCAGCAAAACAGTTCAATTATCAACCAAAAACATTAATGTTTAAATAAGAAAATGAATTTTTTCAAAATTACAGTTGAGTTCAACCAAAGAAGAATTTTCAACAAAATAGTGGAATCCTGAACCACAACAGATTGAGTTTCAATAAGATGAATTTCAGATGAAAAATCATTCAAAATAAAGAAAATTGCCTTGAAATCATTCACATTTTTTCACAACTTTGGAAATATTTTGAAATGTTTTTAAATATTTTCTTGAAATTAATTTTTCAAAATAAAAAATTATTTCAAATTTTTCCGAAAATCTTAAGAATATTTTTTTTATTCTCTGAGAACCTTTAAAAATTCTGAAGAAGCTTCTAAACTATTTGCTCGAAATCTTGAACAATCTACATTTTGTTTCCGATTTTTTAAAACCCTCTGCGAGTTTTAAATTATTTTCAAATTTTTTTTAAGCTTCTAAATATGTCTTAAACGTACTCGAATTTTTTCGAAACTTTTGTCATCTTGTAAAATTGCAAAATTCTGCTTTGAAATCTTCAAAAATTCTTTTTAGAAATTCCCAAACATCTACATTCTGTTTGAAATGTTTTTAAATCTTCTCGAGATTTTAATCATTTTCGAATTTTTTCAAATCTTCTATAACTTCAAAGTATCTTTTCAAATAATTCATGTTAAAATCTTGAGAAATTCATCATCTTTATTAATAGATAAGGAAACTAAAAACAACCACTAAAAATCATATTCACACAGTATCTCAACCAATAAGGTTTTCCACAACAATGTATATGAGATTTCGTGAGTGTAACTTTTTATGAAAAGGATAAACATTCAAATTCATTAGTCTTGTCAGCGCGGTTAATAAAAAATATCACATTTTACAGAAATTCAAATGCGCTTCCCTGCTCGAACATGTTTTCCCGATAAATTCCCGATTTTTCCAGGTTAGTAGACACCCTGTAAGTACAGAGAGACAAAGTGATGTTATAGGTTATTTATGATGTTATATATGTTATTTTTGTGGATATTTAAGATATGCAACGCAGAGCGTTCAAACCTCGAACAATTTGTTGAAGAAGAAACAGCACTTTCGTCAACCATTTTACTCCATCCAAACAATTTACAGCATTATACACCAGTCTTTGGATTCAAGCAATTTTGATTTGGGCGTTCTAAGAATTACACCGCAACGGCGGCTGTGAATGAGAGGAGCAACGGGGGGGGGGGGGGGGTCGTAGTCACTCATGCATGATAAAACAGTAGCATAGCGACAAAGCGGAGTACCCCAACGGCGTAGCAGTAACTGCTTCACGGTGCGCAACATTACGACACGGCCCTGCTGTTTATGTTTCGGTGAATTTCGATTCAAGCCAAAGTCAGAACCAAACCCGTGCTACAATCGAAACTCTAGTGTAATTAATATTTGTAAACAAATTATTAGTAAGCAGCATTTCTCCACAAGTTTGCACACGACACAAAATGACATCGAAGAACATTGACTATAAGCTTCATCAAATGGCCGACAGAGGTCTGGTGTGTTTTCCTGTACGACTTTAATATGGAGTGGAGTGGAAGCTTCTAATGTGTCCCCTAAGGGTTTACATTGTTCTTGTATCTCTTTCCTATTTCTCCACACACCCCCCACACACTTACTTGGTGGTGGGAGGGGGACCTACAGTTTAAGGTGGGTTCCGAACCACCAAGAGCAACAGCCTTAAGTACTTAGAGAACCTTTTTCTCTAGAGGTACCGGTCCCACGACTCTCCGGAGATGAACAACTCCCTTGCTAGGCAAGTGTTCACCGCATGGGCCACCGAGACTCTTCCAGAGTGCGAGGCGGGAATCGAACCCGCAAGCCGACGGAGTGGGTCCAAAGCCTATGCCTTAACCCCCACGACCATCGTCCCACTTACGACTTTAATATCTTAGATGCTTTATAGTCTAACATAAAAATGTATTCCACTGTAACATAAAAATATATTTAACCCTTCTCTACTACGGTGGAGTTGTATCACAAATTTACTATGGTGGGTCAGATCCAACCCAACTGACTTCTTAGGCTAGTTTTCAAATGATTAACAAATTGATCAGGTGAAATAGGGAGAGTGATCGATCAAGGAACAGTTTCTATTTAAGACAAGATGTAATAATGTCATTATCATTAATATGGTATGGCTCATCATCAGCATTTCACTTATGAAGTACAAGGCTATTGATTGCAGCTATATGTAACAGGCCGTAAAAATATCGCAGAGGCCAGCGATTTGTTTTTCGAGCCGTTGTATAGGCATGGCACAATTTCTCCATAACATCCACTCCCCCCTTCGTAATATTGTAGACATCTATGATTTCTGGAAGTTTGGAGTTGTCATTAACCTCTCGAACGTAATGCATCGAGAGAAGGGTTAAGCCTAACATCGCGAAACCATAGCGAATGTTACATGATATCTATATGTTGGGCGGTACTATATTATACTTTGAATATCTACTTTGGTCATAAAGAGAGCGAAGATGCTCTTTCTCCGTTTACATTTTACTTTCTTTCATCTTGGCTTCCATCTCTTTCCTCCTATTTCCTTTTTTGCACATCGCATTGCATCAGTTGCAATTTAGCCACTTTGGCGTAACGTGAGATGGAGTTTATGCCAGGAGATAACGCGTAAATAGAAGGAGAAAAGAGTCGAAAATGCGGGAATCAGAAGGATTGTAAACATTATGTACTATAGCGAAAGATTGTTGACGACAGGGATAATCTGCGAATACAAGCTTGCCTGTAATTATGTGGTTGACCTACGTTCCGGACTTATCTTTATTTCAGCTTGTTATAAATTACGTTCATCCACCCCTTGTCGCTGCCGCGTGCCGTCGCTTGTAATGCATGCCGTACAGTAAATAGCTGTGGTATCTCTGCTCCCTTTATAACACACCGGAGGTATTAAGCTGACTCTTAGAGGTAGAGCAACTGCTTACTGTACCGCGGCGAATACAATTGTAATAATTGTCTATTAAAACGTCAGGTGCACGTTTGCGATCTCTTGAATTATATCGTGGCATTCGCCCTCAAGTTATCTCCTCTTGGAATACAATCTAAATTCAGGCCTAGGCGTTTCTCGATGTTACTGTGTTGCAATCCCAATAGAGGACGATCCCATGAAAAATAATTATTTAAGAACATAATTATTACAAACATTTATTAAATAATTAGTACAATTATTTAACACGGAGTACTCTACTATTGGTGTCGCTACTCTATATTGCAATACAACTTTTATATTTTAAACGTTTAAAAATTACAATTAAACATTAAAAATTGAACAATTTGAAACTCAAACGTTTAATTTATTTTTAGTCTTTTAGACCCTTACCTGTTATTGTCCATTGCTAGAGGATGTTATTAGCCCTAGCTAAGCTATAAGGATTCTTGTTGACCGTTGCTAAGGATTGTTAGATTATTTTCCATTTAAAGGAGGTTGTATTGATCTTTGCTTAAGGATATTGTTGTCCATTTGCTAGAGAATCGTATTTAGCGTTCCCAAGGTTTGTTATTGTCTGTTGCTAGGGAGTCGTATTGAACATTGCTAAGGTTTACTATTGTTCGTTTTTTAATTTTTGCTAAGAAATTTTATTCACCTTTGCTAAGGATTGTTACTGTCCGTTTCTTGTGAGTTGTAGTGACCGTTGCTAAGCGTTGTTATTGTCGGTTGCTAGGTAGTTTTACTGATATTTGCTAAGGGTTTTTGTTGTCTATTGCTACAGAGTTGTATTGACCGTTGCTAAGCGTTTTTATTTTCCGTCACTGGGGAGCTGTATGGACAGTTGCAAAGGGTTATTATTGTTCATTGCCTGGAAGCTGTTTTTATCTTTGCTAGGAAATGTCATCGACCTTTGCTAAGGGATGTTATATTGAGTTGCTAGGGAATTGTATTGACATTTCTAATGGTGGTTATTGTCCATTACTTGAGAGTTGTATTGATCGTTGTTAGGGGTTGTTATTGTCCATTACTTGATAGTTGTATTGATCGTTGTTAGGTGTTGTTATTCTCCATTATTAGAGAGTTGTACTGATCTTTTCTAAGGGTTTTTGTTGTCCACTGCTAGGAAGTTGTGTTGATTGTTGCTAAGGGTTGTTATTGCCCGTTGCTGAGAAATTTTATTGATCGTTGCTAAGGGTTATTATTGTCGGTTTCTATGGAAGTGTATGAAGTTGTATGCTCATTGCTAAGGTTTATCACTGACCGTTTCTCAGGAATTGTCTTAATCTTTGCTAAGTGTTGTTATTGACCTTTGATAAGGGTTGTTATTATTCATTGCTATGGAGTTGTACTAACCATTGATAAGGGTTGCTATTGACCTTTTCTAAGGGTTCTTATTGTCCGTTGCTAGGGAGTCGTATTGACCGTTGCTAATTATGATTGTCCATTACTTGGTAGTTGTATTGACCGTTGCTAAGGGTTTTTGTTGTTCATTGCTAGGGAGTTGTATTGGCCAATGCAAAGGGTTGTTATTGTCAGCTACTAGGGAATTGCATTTATAGTTCCTAAGGGTTGTTATTATCCGTTGCTAGGAAGTTCTATTGACCTTTGCTAAGTGTTGTTATTGTCCTTTGCTAGGGAGTTGTATTGATAGTTGCTACGGGATGTTATTGTCCGTTGCTAAGGAGTTATATTGATCGTTGTTAAGGGTCATTATCGTCCGTTTCTAGGGGGTTGTATTGATCTTTGCTTAGGGTTGTTATTGCCCGATGGTAACGGTTGTACCGATCTTTCCTTATTGTTCTTATTGACCTTTTCTAAGGGTTGTGGTCCACTGCCAACAGTTATTATTGCTTATAACTAGGGTTTTGTATCGATCTTTGCTAAGGGTTATTATTGACCGCTGCTTAAGGTTGTTATTTTTCGCTGTTAGGGGATGTTTATTCCTTGACATAACGCTAATAGATAATTATCTGTTGCTAATGGTTGTTATTGACCGTTGCTAGGGAGTTACTTCCCAAGGGGCGTGCACGGAGAAAAATGGAAGGTCAGTTTAGCCATATAGATGTGCGGACCGACTGTATTGCAGGGTTAACTATAGGACAGCCCTTGAATATGACTAAAGCGACTATCTCTAGAAGGTTCAAGAGGTTCAAATCGATCATCTCAGAGTGTCGACTTGGTCATCTCGTACGGTCGACTCAAGCGTCATATAGAGTCGAACCGATCATCACACAGGGCGGAAAAGATCATTATAAAGGGTCGAATCACTCATCATAGAGGGTAGATTTGGTCATATCAGATAGTCGTCTTGATCTCCTCGAACAGTCGACCTGGCCGTCTTAGGGTGTCGATTTGATTATCCTACATTTTCTATATATTTTTTCCTTTTCCTATTCATTCCAGTCTCTCTCTTATAAGAGGCTGGAAATTATAAAATTACGTAGAACCTACAAAACCTGAAAATTTATATGAAATGCATGAATTCTGAAAGAATTCTTCATTGTTTATGGACAACGAGGTGTCTAAGACATAATTTGATATGCAAAAATAGTGCATAATGACAATATATTTTTTGGAGCACGAAGGCATCAATGTGACACGACACGGTGTCACACTGAATGGTAAGATTTGAAACACTCAAGTGAATTCATGAATCAATATCCCACATGTCGTTACTTTCTGCATCATTAATAAATGCTGAAATGTTTTGCACGTTTTCAGTTTGAAAGGACACGGCGACAACAAATTGATAGCTGAACGTCCAATCACGCCTTTATCCTAAATCCCTTGAAAGCATCAAATTTGATGTCGAAAATTCAAAAACAATAAGCTTAATACACTTTGTATCATGTTCTCTCTTATGAACGCTTCACTCTCCACAAATTTTTGAAATATCGAAAAGCAGTTAAACTTATTAAAAACATGTTTAAGTTCACTAAACAGAAAATGTGACGCTGAAAGGCTCAATGACATTCACTCACTCCGAAAATGCTCTAGAGTCCAGACAACGGTGCTGCCAACTGCGTCTACAACCGGATTGGTTAAGGTTGGCGGGCTTATTTCAAATGATTATGATTAAATGTAAAAAGCAATTGTGTACAGCAAATATTTAGAGTAAAGTTATTAAAAATAATTCTAATTTGCTTACAAGGAAGTCTTATGAAGTGAAATTTCAATTATTTATTAGATTTCCTTCTCAATAATAAATGATCGATTTCACGTTCAAAGAAAGGAATATTTTTTTCATCGTAAATATGAATTTACAATTATTCCTAATATTCTTACACACTTTAAATTTATTATTTGTTGTAAGCATTTGACTTACACATTCAATAATTTTAAATAAACACGCCAACGGTAACTATTCGGGTTGGCCCTCCGCGATGGGTCATTTGCCCTTCCGTGGATGGTCGAAATGAGTGAAAACAAGATGATCGTATTGACCTCCCCGAAAGGATACCTTGCCTATCCCTAATAGTGAGTCTGACCTTCTTACAACACTCAGCCTGGCCATAAAATAAGAGTCTCTCTGACTGTGTCGAAGAAATTCTGAAAGGCTAATTAGACCATCTAGAAGAACGGACTGGCTCTCTAAATTTTGACCCTCTAACTTTGACCATCCATTTTTCTCCGTGTGAGAGGAGGGGTGACAGAAGAAGAGAGGAGATTTGAACGACTTAATTAACGGCTTAATTTAAGTTGTGAAAAAATTCCTCTCTAGCAATGCTAGGATTTGATCCTACGTCTTCAGATTTTTGGCCTGTTGCTCTTTTTCACTAAGCTCTTACCCGCCATCAAACGATCAATGTTGTATTATTTTAAATTTAATTGAATTTCAATATAGCTTTGATGCTAAGAACTTCAAAATTCTGTATTATTTTAAGACAACTTAGCATAAAGTAAGGCAATGACGATTATATAAAATGAAACTCTACATTTAAAAACTCTACATGCAAGTTCTATATTCAGAGACTTTACACATTATTAATTTTTTTTTTTAATTAAATATTTCAAGTTTAACTCAACATGTTTTAATGCTCCACCGTAAAACTCAACACAAAATAATAATTCAAATGTCAAAACACCTAAATTGTTTGATCCTACACAACGATATTTAATTTAAAACATTAAATATTTTATATTTAAACTCATCAAGGCTTCTTCCTACCTACTTAAATTTTAAAACCCCTGCACCGTTCGAACAATTGAAAAAATAATGCTATTTAACTACTTTGCGTTATTACGTGTAGAGTTTTGCTGTGTCGAATCAACGGTACAGGATTTAAAAAATTTTAATGAATATTTTGTGCAGACTTTTACGAAGTAGAATTAAAACGTGGTGAGTTTAAATTTAAAATATGTAATTTGCTTAATACAAGTGATACACTGACAGTATCAATTTGATACAATTGAAATTGTACAACATCAAAGTAGAAGCTATTCGAACTGAGCCAATTTTTATACAAATTTCCATTTCAACACTTTCAAAGCATTTTTATTTAAAATTTGAACTTTCAAAATTGCACAATTTTACATTTAGAGCAATCAAGACTTGACCGTTTCAGAAAGAAACAATGCAAATGTTTAAACCATTAAGACTTTCAATTTGTAATTATACATGATCGAGCGATTAAAGTTAGGTATTGTCTTCTTGATGAATTGAAGTAAATTGAAGTGAATAATATTTTCTATAAGTTTCATAATTCAATTAAAATAAAATTTAGGACTGGATTCAACTTTTAATCTCTACTTTGTCAAAAATGGTCAGCTATTTTTCACGTTTAAAACACAAACTACGCGTCCTATAAAAAATGATGAAAACCAAATTTGTATATCTTATCTGGGTAAACTATTTTTGACTGTTCACTTTTTTCGTATCTCGTATAGTTTTCCCAAAAAATAAAAAAATAGGGTATAATTTAGTCCCCAAAAGAAGATTTCCCAGATAAACTTTTAGTAAATCCAACAAAAAAGAAATTGTATGTGCCCCCTTCCTGTACATGAACACAAGCCCTTCGCCCTTCACATTTCTCGAGACGCTTATACACTTTTTGTGCCACATTGCGTACTTATGAACGTCGCCTTTATCCGCGTTTTATCTCAATGTGTTGAGTTACGAGATACGTCCAGTGAGTATAAAATAATAGTAAATAAAGTGACACGCGACCTGTCACGATGGCAGCTTGACACCAGGGATGCTAACTTCCGGACACGTTTTAAACGACGTCTCTTGCTAATGGTCTCCCGTGATATATGCCTGAAGTTACGTAGTTCGAAATAAGGCTCAAAGTACAAAGTGACCGGTTGAGCACTTCTGGGATTGCACAAGTACAGCAGCAGTCACTATTTACGAGTACGTACTTAACTTAAAGTTCCTTCTTGGAGTACAGAACACCTTGGTATAATCTGGTAACTACCACAAAAGCTGCTGGGAATAGTTTGCAAGGAAACCAGTGCCATTATTAGGTTTTAGAATCTATTAGGGCATAATAAATGAAATTGATCAAGGAACAAATTAATTAGATGGAACTTGGAATTTCCATAACGCCTTTCCTTTGATGTTTGATGTTCAATATTCCTTTCGGTTGATATTTGAAACTTAAGAAGATCATAGGGTACTTTTTTACGAGGGGGAAACAACTCTGTTAATCCAATTTTAAACCGCGGTCATCCACATGTAATCCAAGCAATCCAAAGCAATGCGAGTAATTCTGTGCAATATTATAGGTAATTCACTTGTAATATTAGGAAGTGCACTTTTAATCCTAGGAAATTCACTTGTAACCCTAGATAATTCACTTGTAACCATAGTTCAAACACTTACAATCGAAGTAAGCAACGTATCACATAGAGTAATCCACTTGTAATCCAGTGTGATCTGAAAGAATCCACTTGTAATTTTGAGTAATCCACTTTTAATAAGGAGTAAACCAATATAATTGAGAGCAATCATAGGTAATCCATTTGTAACCCTAGACAATACACCGGAAATAGTAATGTACTAAAAACAATTTTTCGCATTGACTATATGCATGTTCTACTTTTTTCATTGATTTAAAAGAAAAGTTTTTCGTCCCGTTTTGCCCCTTACAAGGGGTCAAACGGGACACTTTGTTAAATAAAAAATAAAATGTATTATGAACAAAATTCATTAGAAACGACTAAACAAATAAGTAGTACAGCTCCAAGAACTTGTTGTAAAAAGTTTCATTGTCCACTTTATATATAAAAATTGCCAATATCAGGCTTTACAAAATACGCAGACATAAATTTCCTTCACAAGACTGATGATCCTAATTGTCGCCAGAACTGTATTGGACCCACTCTTCGATCGAAAAATCGCAACAGTACAAACAATCGCGATTTTCTATTTCTGCAATCGGCAGAAATCGGAAGCAATATGCGCTCTACTATATCGCGTGCAATGCCCCCCCCCTCCCCAAGTACTTTTTCCAATATGAATCCCGAAAATCGCGAAAATACTCTCAATCAAAAACGCCTCGATGCAAAAGAAGGGCTATGAAGTACACAACGGAATGGTGCTAAAGCAATTCTAACTGAACAAACATTTGTATTACTTACGCGTTGTGGAAAATCAGTCAAAATTATAAATGGGCACGAAAACGATCCATGCCTTTCATAACTTGAAAAATAACAACAGAATTATAACAAATTGACATGGAAAATCTCGGGAACGACTCAAAACGAAGTTCCTAAAATTTCCAGCACATGGCATCAGACGACAGAGGAGATATAAACATTGTACTGTCGTTATTTGGCCCCATGTTCCCCTATGATGTTTTGAAAATTCGCAGAAAAAATATTTATTTTTTGAATTACTGAATAAGTTTTATTTTAATTTTTTAATTTAATTTTTTAAATGATATGTCATCAGGATGAGCTGAAGAATCTACCCATTATTATTAAAATTTATCAAAAATATTTGAATTGCTTTTTGCAGTTCTTTAAAAAACTTCTACAATCAAGAAATTTAATAATTGAAAGCAGAGAACATTTTTTTTAGATTTTAGTGAAAATGATATGTAGATTCTTCAGTTTCAAGCTATCAAAAATTCAGTTGCAAATTAAAAAAAAAATGTAAATAAAAGATTCATTCAGCCATTCCAAGAAAATCATTTTTTTGCGAATTTTCCACAAATTAACTTGGATAAAATTAACGTTCGTTACTGTTTTTAAATCTTTAAACTTTTTTATCATTAATTGTCGCCACAATATCTAGATAATAAAAGTCACTATAACGCTCAAAGCTATGGACAAAGAATTAAAAAATTAAAAATTATAAGGTCGTGGTGGCTTGCTATAATATCGACAAGGAAATCGTAGCTCATCCAGATTAGAAAAGGCAACTTTTTCTCATACTCGGAATTTGATTGATCAAAGTCGATAGTGTCAGCCCGCCCGAATAGTTAATATACTTATAATAATAGATAATTCAGTTGTAATCTTTGATAATCCGGCGTAATTCAGAGTAATACAATTAATTCGCTTGTAATGCGAGACAATTTACATGTAATGTGGGAAAATCCACTTATGATATGAGATAATCCAGTATAATCCTAGGTAATCCTAGGTAATCCACTTGTAATTCTAGGTGACCCACTTGTAATTCTAGGTAATCCAGGTAATCCAGCGTAATTCGAATAGTCCAGTGTAATCCTAGGTAATACAAAAAATCCGAGGTAATGCGAGGTAATTCACTTGTAATAAGGAGTAATACTAGATGATATACTTGTAATCCGCAATAATCCCAGGACATACACTTGTAATCCTATGTATTCTGCAGTAATCCATGTAATACAAGGTAATCCAGTATAATCCTAGGTAACCCACTTGTCATCCGGAGTAATGCACCTCCGCTTGACCGCATCGTGAACAATTGAACATGATAGGCAGAAAAAGAATATTTGCTTTGAAGGGTTCAAAAAATTTAGAAACTATTGAATCGAGTAAGGTTCTGAAATAATGCACCTTTTAGAGCAAAAACAGAATACTCTAGTGAATTGAAATATAAAAAGGACTTTTAAAATCTTTATTTTTGATATTGGGTACACATGGGAAATAAGTACCCGATGGTACGAGTTTAAATCTTTAAAAAAATTGTGCTGTTGAGAAGACCCTACCCGGTAGTCAGATAGACTACGAACTACACAAAATAAGAGATATTGTGGTGCGGACAAAAGAAGTATTCTGGATGGCGGAGAAAGAAGGAGTTAACCTCGAGGAAGGTACGTTGGCATAAATCCAATAAACGTATTTCTATTGGAACGGGGTGTAACGTAAAATCCCGACGAGACGAGTGGTTCGACAGTCGAGAGTAACTAGATCCTAGAATTATTGGCGTGGGAAGAACAAGATCTAGTCCTGGAATATATCACGTCTTTTGCATTTAAGAGTCAATTTCATTCCTTCAATAAACACAGCTATTACCTTCTTCTCTCACTTTCAGACAAGTTGAATAAAATAATTGCTTCTTCTCACAAGATAAACAACTACAGATCGTAAGCCTAAGACCATGGGTGCTATCTCACTTTTTGGACCAAAATGAGTTAATGATATCAAAAGGTAGTTTGATGCATTCTCTTCACGTGATTTTTATCTTTTTCTGAAAACAATCTCTAAATTGATTAAATTTATCAAATAAAATATGCACAAGAAAAATGTGTAGAACCACAAGGTACTATCTAGTGTCCCGTTATCAGATTTACAATCACGCACATAAAAAATGTGACAATCAGCGCAAAATTCAAGACGATTTTCAACGTGTAAATCATTGGAACAAAGTTAATTCATCGGAAGGTTGTAAAAAATTTTTAATCTCTGTGCCATACCTGAGAATTGAAGAGGAAGCCAATTCCAAACTAATCTTACAGAGTCTCAAAGTGCTATCTTAAGGACTTAATGCAATTTACCATATTTTTGTGCCACAGAGTTCTATCTTAAAGTTGGCAAAATCGAAGGAAACAACCATAGTTCTAGGGTCACGAGATTTTTATTATTATTATATTAATGTCTCAGGCTTAAGATGGTTACAGTCCAATATGTCGAAGGCATTATTTCGTTAGAGTTGGATTTTTTTATTCATTTTTGAATAGTATGTGTGTCTTTCGTTTCAGGCGTCTCTCACTCCACTGACACTCTTCATAAGACATTTCTTATAATTTATTTGTCGCCACACTTTCCTGTCCTGGTATACAGCTTTAACTTCCTTTACGTCCATGAATTTCCCCATGTTAGCTCTTGTGTTTCTATGACTTTTTATATATTGTCGAATTAGGGTCTCATTCAAACATTTCAACCGTTCTTTCCTCGGCCTCCCTCTGGGTACGCTACCATTTACTTAAACTGATTTTTTTTTTGTCAGACGTTCTTCTTTCAATCTCTCAACATGCTCTCAAAAAATTGCTTTCCTACATGTCAAACAGTGTTTCCTCTACACCACATTCTTTAAAAATCATCTCATTACTTACTTTGTCCATAAGCCTTTAACCGTAGACTGCGCAGGAATTGTATGTTAACCGCGTTAATTTTACTCTTATCCTTTTCTTGGTGGGTCCAGATCTTGCTAACGTACAGCACAGTGGGTGCAAGTACAGAGTTATATATTGCAATTTTAGCTTTATTTGTTATATTTTTCCTTCTGGCAATCGTTTCTACCTTGACAAAAATCTTCCTATCCTAGTTAATACGCCTGGCTATCTCTTTATTTATCTTTCCGCCAGTAGTAAATAATTTACTAGAGATAACATTTTTAAAAATTGATTTACTTACATAATGGATGAACTACTAGGGTCACTAAGCTTAGAGAAGAGTTTATGTCCTTACCTGAAACATGAAGAAAAACATAAATAATGATAAAAATAATAATTAATAATATTTGCTACTTTTCGAATTTAATTTTCCAATAATATGTTCATTTAGGAAAAACATCCCTAGTGGAGGGAAAGTTCGGCTAGCAAATAACTAGGAAAATAAATTCTAAAGGGGGAAGGGCAAGGCTTGCGGGAGCGTCAAAGGAGGGGGAAGGACAGTGAATGCAGATTCTAGCGACAAACGAGCCACACGGGAATCCAGGACGTAGATGGAGCGTGGGCTTAATTAACGCGTTTCGAGAAGCTCCAATGGGGACGCAATTAATACTAGGCCTCCTGGTCACACAAGTACCGAACGAATTTTTTATAATTTTTAGTTCCCCTGTTTGTTTCATTTTCAATTCCCAAACCTATAGAATTTAACGTCTGACCTTTGTAAGAGAATTTCCAAAGTATATCGTACGTAGGCTTAAAATTTCACAATGCAAGTTTCACACAAGGAATTCCAATTTTTAATATTTTTTATTTTAACAAAAAAATTAGATTACACACGACAGACACGAATTTAGGAGAAAATGGTGCAATTTGTATATATATAATTACTGAGGGGGAGAGGAGGGGGGATTTTGGGATTCTCGTGGATATCGTTTATTAGAGCGATTTTTAACTCATCTGATAGCGATAACAAATTTGTCGTCCAGTACACTTTCGATAGGTTTGTTCACACCCTTTCCATTGATCAAAGGCATTTTTTTAAATAAATATCTGGCCTTCGTAAATGGAAGTCAAAAACAAATTTGACTTCACTTGAAAAAAGGCATATTTTTCATTTTTTTATGTCAAACGAAAGCTTTGAGGTGAAAAAGTGAGATTTTCATTTGTTAATTTTGAAAATAAGCGCCGAGTGGTTTCCGGGAACATACAACATGTTTTGGCAATTTTTATCTCTTTCAATGTCAATAAAAATATTTGTTTACTACAATTTCAATAGGTTTTTCACGCCGTTTTTGTCGAACATAACCATTTTCTGAAAAAAGAAATATTTGACCTTCAAAAATGAAAATTAAAGATAAATTTTACTTGTATCATAGGAGGATGTTTTTTTACATTTTAATTCGCGCTAGAAAGAAAGCTTGAGTTTTTCCCTTTAAGAACCCTGAGATTAAGAAGTAAAATTTAATTTCGTATTGGCAAAAATCATCGTTTAAAACATCGGCGCGGTAAGCGTAATTGCGTATATGGAAGCACTCGAAATATATTTTCGTAAAAATATAATTTTACTTTTTAATTTTAAGGTACTTGAAGGAAATAAGCTTTCTTTGCAGATAAAAAAAACATTAAAAAATATGCTTCTTTCCAAAAAATTCACCCCCTTCTCTTGGTAAATATTTATCCAGATGACAAAGTTTTTGACCCAAAAAATACTATTTTCGATTCTTCAGATTGGATTTTCCTTGTATTTTTGAAAAACAAAATTTAATGAATTACAAATTTCAAATCCGCATAGTCCTTTTCATGTTTTATTTTAAAAAATTTGTAAACTTCAAATAAATTTCTTTTGGTAATTAATACAAGAAATTATTATTCAGCTGTAATTTATGGGTACATTTCAGAAAAGGTCAGCCAAAAATATTAACTGACTACTTTTAATCAATTAATCATTTATTTATCAGTTTAGTATCATTTAATTAATACTTAACATTTTTTGCATCTCAATGAAATGCTGTAAAACGACTGCTGACACCACAGGTTAATAGAAATTAAGATATTAACATTTTTGGTTCATTATTCAATTCAATTCAAATTTATTTTATTATTCTCTTATGTATACCCCTGTGAATTTGTCTATGCCATTTTGTATTAACTAATTACCTCGAAAAAAAAACAATGGACCAACAAATCTCTGTCAATAGTTTTATAAATGGCTGGGGCTTCAATTAATTAAACTTTTGTTTTTAATTTCAAAAAATATTTATCCATAATAAAAATATTCCATCATATAAAAGTTTTAGATATGTTCAAAATACATATTTTTTGTATTCACACTTTTTCTCTAAAAGTAATATACCTCAAGGAAAATACTAAAAATAAATGTGCCAATTTTTCTTCCGAAAATGTGTTGATCGTGCGATATTAAATCAAAAGTAGTTAAAAATTAATCATATACAACTTAAAAAATCGTTATTTTTAGATATACATCTGTCAGAGCTCACCAGAATTTAGCCATTGGCTATTTCGATATAAAAATAAATATAAGCATTTTATTTATTATTATTCATATCATTTACATGATTAAAATAATATATGATAATCAAATGTTCAAAGAGTATTTTTTAAAGTTATTTACTTAATATGTATTGAAATAAATTATGCAACGACTATGTGCTGCAGCGAATTGGAAATTTGTAATATTAGAGAAGTTGTAGGCTCCGGAAGCTTCGATCATGATTCCTTAAAGAAACCAATCCCAAAGCTACTGGAACGTGTACGTCATCCGCTTCTGCTCCTTCTGTCCTAGAGGGTAAGCAAGAGCGGGAAATTTTCGCGTGATAACATCGGGCAACACTGTTCCCTGGAGTCAGGTCTCTAGCCGCGGATGACCTTACGCGGCAGACAAGACAGTTGGAGATGAAGGTTTCACCTCTGGATACTTTTTTAGAGCTACCAATCTTTGTAGAATTTAAGAGGAACAGTGTTGACGGACCAGATGGAGTGATCCCAGGAGAACAGCCTTTTGCATCCGGTTCGCGATGAAATGAGCCTGACGCTGGCAAGCCGGAATCTTGTTGAGTTGGCTAATAAATGAAGCTTTCATACCTCCAAGGCAGCCGATTATGAGAATTATAAGATGGACTTTGTAGCCTTGGTACAGCTTACTCAGCTCGAAAAGAAGTGCTTGATATTTCGCCTGTTTTTCTCCCTCGTTTGCCGTGATATTACCATCGGCTGGTGCCGAGAATTCAATCACGTAAATGATCTTGTCCTTCAGATCTTGGAGGACAATGTCAGGCTTCGTAGCACTGATACGTTGAGTGGTGGAGAATGAGAAATTCCAGTAGATCTTACACTGATCATTCTCCACGACTGACTCGAGTTCCCCCTGGGCGTATGGCAAGACGGGCAATAGATCAACACCATAGAAATGCCTAAGATGGTAATATATCACTTTTAGAGCTGCATTGTGTCTCTCTATGTACGCGCAGCGTGCATATTTAGAACATCCACTGAGAACATGTCCAAGTGTTTCGGGCTCTAGCTTGCACGCTCGGCAGTTGGTATCGCGTACAGGTATATTCATTATGCGCTCGCGGTAAACTAAGGTGTCTATAACGCCGTCTTGACAGGCAAAAAGAAATCCCTCGGTCTCCGATCTCAATCCAGCAGACTTGAGAAACATGCTGGTCAGACCCATCGAGAGCTCTTCTCTACGTAGGATGCCGTAGAACTTACCATGGAGGGGTTTCTCAGCATGTTCTCTTAGTAGAAGCGTATGCTCTGCTTCCTGTATACGACTTTTGAGCACCAGAGGTGTTAGTGATGCTAGGCCATGTGTAATGTCGCTGGAATCAAATGGGAGGTCAAGCTCCTCTGCGGCCCTATTTGCTGCATGGTATAGAAACACCGCAGCATTGACGACTTCATGTTGATGTACGAGTCGCATAAGGGAATCCGTGCTTCTTAGAACTGAACAGGCTGTAGCCAGAACCGTTCTTCGATGAAGACACTCTAAGCTTAGCAATCCTCTACCTCCTTTATCGCGAGGGAGATATATTCGAGGTACGGAAGATCTAGGATGAAGACTTCGTTGAATTGTCATCATCTTGCGTGTGCTTCGATCAAGTTGTTTTAACTCATCGACGTTCCATTTTACTGCACCAAACGTGTAGAGCAGTATAGGAACGGCCAGCATATTGGTCGCCTGGATCTTATTCTTTCCAGATAATTCGGAAGCCCAAATTTTTCTGAGAATTTGGCGATACCTTTTTCCAAGGGCCGTTTTCAAGTTATGCACATTTTGGGTTTCCGCTTGCGGTATTCCAAGATATGTATATGTTTCTCCAATACCAAGATGTTGAATGGTATTTCCGCCTATGAGTTGAACATCCTGATCGTCACTGGATGATGTAGTTTCTAGTCGTCCTGGGTGTAGGTGGACGCAGGCACACTTGTCCAGTCCGAAGCTCATGCCAATCGCTTTAGAATACCTATTTACCGCATCCACAAGGATGTTAAGGTCCTTTTTTGAGGAAGCAAAGAGTTTAAGGTCGTCCATGTATAAAAGGTGGTTGACCTTATATTCTCTTCTGCTCGGCGGGCCACATAGGTATCCAGAGCTTTTGCCTCGGAGCACAATAGATAGAGGCAAGAGGGAAATGCAGAAAAGTATCGGACTTAGAGAGTCTCCTTGAAAGACCCCCCTCTTATATGTGACAAAGCTTGTAGTCACTTGTCTTTTGTCAGATGTTATGACAAATCTTGTCCGCCACAAGAGCATAAGCTCTTCTATGCATCTCACTATTCTTGGATGCACCTCCATGCACTCAAGGAGCTTGATAAGAAGCTCATGGTTCGTGTTATCGAATGCCTTACGGTAATCAATCCAAGCCATGGACAGATTGCGTCGATACCTGATCGAGTCCTGGGTAATACACCTGTCTATTAACAGGTTCTCCCTGCAACCTGCCAGCCCTCTCTTGCATCCACGTTGTTCGACTATTGCACTCCATACCGGCTCGATAGATGTCAATATCCTCTCTTTGAGGATGCCAGTGAATAGCTTGTAGCTGGTGTTTAAACAAGCTATGGGCCTGTAGTTCTTTGGACATGACAAATCTCCGGCCTTAGAGATCAATACCGTGCGTCCTTCCACTAGCCACTGCGGGACGAGTTGTTCTCCGTTTAAGAAAGTAGTAAATATACGAGCTAGATGTTGGTGCGTAGAAGTAAACTTCTTCCACCAAAAGTTGTTGATTTTATCTGGCCCTGGCGCCGAAAAGTTCTTAGTTCTAGCGATAACTTTCTTCACTTCTTCAGCAGTAATTAGTGGACACTCTTCCTCTGGATCTTGTAACCTTTGCCTTTGGCAAAAGTTACGAAAGAGTGATATATCGGAAGCGTCTTCATTTAGCTGATAAGTATCTCCATATACTTGCTCCCAGAAGATTTGAATCTCTTCTCGACTAGGCGGATTTTTAACTACACATGACGCTTTATTGAACAGACGGGAAGGATTAGTAGAAAAGGTGGAATTTTCCTGAATCCACTTGACTCGCCGTTCAATGAGCTGTTTCGCTGTTGAAAGAGATCTTACTTTTTGCGTCCAGTGCTGCTTGATGGTCGACAGTTTACACTTGTTCAGCGTGTGATTTCCTTTCCTCAAGTTTCGAGCAAGTGCCCTAACTTTTGGAGTGAACTTTTTATTTGCTGTTATGTAGCTAATCACGCACTGAACATTTGATGCATGCCGTCTCGCCGTTTCAATTTTGAACTGAAGCTGTGCAATACGCTCGCGTGTCTTACTCAGACGTACCGAAGTTTCGTTACTTCTATCGTCGCTAAGCAGGGAGACCGCCTTCTCGTAAACTACACAGTTCAGATTCCAGAGATTAACATCTTCGGGGAGCAAATCGCGGAGAGCAGTATTAGCTTCAGCTAATTTGTCCATCCTGAGGAAGACTTTTTGGTGGATAGATCTCCTACTTCTCATGTTGACATTATCGGCTATCTGCAAAGGTGGTCTTGCTGGAACGTGTGGAATGTTCGCTGGAGGATGTTGCTCCTCTTCCTGTTGATAAACAGCTTCATATCCGTTTTTTCGCAAGAAGTATACCTGATCTCTCAAATACTGAGGCGTTTTATGAGCATATTCCGGGTGCATATTGCCCCAACGGTCATGCAACCTCTTCATGAATCCTCTCCGCGCCGGTGAGCTTCTTTGCCAACAGGTAAGAAGGTCCCTCCTGAGTTGGTCCGACCATTTAAATCGATGTTCTCGCGTTTGTCCGGGGTCATTGCCTGGTCGTCGCCTCGGTTCGTTCCTATTGCCACTCCCAACTGAACCATGGCCTCCATCCGAGAGAGGCCTATTGTGGGTGGCACTGCGCGATACTTGTGTCGTAACCGCCTTTTCCCTTCCGGGGTAGGCGTGACTTGTTCGGTTGGAAAGTAGTGAAATAGGTATATAGGTATGAGGTTGATCGGTATATGGGTATAGGGTGGATGGGTATGTATGTGTTATGTATAGATGTTTTAGATTGATCTGGAGTTCTCGGGTTATTTATATAAATTACACGTTCACTCCGCAACACTGCTCCGACCCAGGTTGCTGATCAATCTCTCTAGCTATCACCCCAAGTGAGGAGCCTCACAAAATTATTATGTATGGTTCCCCACCTGGGCCCATTAGTATCCAAGGTCTTTGTTTCAGGCATCATTCACTCTATTGTCACTCTGTTTATAAACTATTTGTCGCCACATATTTCTGTCCTGGCATACTACTCTAGCTTCATTCACGTCCATGCATTTTTTCATGCAGGCTCTTGCATTTCTATGGCTTCTTATGTCTCTTCGTATTAGTGTCTCATTCACAGATTCTAACCATTCTTTCGGCGGTCTACCCCTGGGCATTTTGCCATTTACTTTACCTTTATACACTTGCTTAGTCAGTCGTTCATCTTTCATTCTTTCAAGATGTCCGAACCACCTTAGCTGATTTCTTTCCCATATGTCAACTAGTGTCTCCCCTGTACCACATTCTTCGAGGATTGTCTCGTTTCGTACTTTGTCCATCAGTGTTTTCCCGCATATTATGCGCAGAGGTTTCATGCCGATCGCGTTGATTTTACTCCTGTCTTTTTCTTGACAGGTCCATGTCTCGCTACCGTATAGTACAGTCGGTACGAAAATAGAGTTATGTATGGCCATTTTAGCTTTTTTTGATATGTTTTTATTTGTGAGGATGGACCTTGCTCTACCGATAACCTGCTTACCCTTATTTATGCGCCTATCTAATTCCCCATCTATTTTTCCGTCGTTAGTGAATAGACTACCTAGATATACGTACTTGTCAACTTGTTCTAATTTCTCATCATTTAGAACTATGTTGCATATTGTTTTCTCACTTTTTCCCTCAAACACCATGACTTTCGTTTTATTCACGTTAATTTTGAGGTCCATGTTCTTCATGCTTGTATTAAGTTTATTCAACATTCTTTGCAAGTCTTCGACTGATTCTGCCATAACAATCTTGTCATCCGCGAAAGCCAACCCACGTACCTTGACGGTTTCGAGATCTACACCTTTTTCGTCGAAGAGGGCAGTTCTAAGACACTTATCCATGAATATGATAAAAAGCCACGAGGACATAACGCATCCTTGTTTCACGCCTTGCATAATATCGAACCATTCACTCTTTTTCCCATTTACCCTTACACTCGCTTTACTACCTGTATATATTGTTTTTATTGCTTGTAGGAGCCCTCCATGATGTTATCTATTATTATTTTGTAAGTAATGAGCAGTTGAAAATTAGTAAGAAATTAAAGTTAATATAATACTTGAAATACTTAAAATAAATTAAAAATTAAAAAGTACTTTAAAAGTCTTTAAGTCATGAATAAATTACGGGTATAATCAAATTTTGAAAATTGTAATTATTTTTATAAATGCCTAAGTATTTAACTTTTGTAATAAAACAAAGCCAAAACATTTCCGCATTTTTAGAAATTTAATTTAAAAGTTTCATTTGGACATGAAATTGATTCACTTTACAAATTAAAAAATGAATTGAAATTTGAAATAAAATATAAAGACTGACCACCGCAACCTTTCGCAAGATGCCTGGAAACCGAAGAAAAAAATGACTTCAAAACTTTCTGTCAGCCAAGCACTTGTCGTGTCAACCAGCACCTGCCAAAAGTGGTGAGCCCTGAGTTCTACATATTTTAAACCAAATGATTGAAATATCTGGAATTTAATTAAGAATTAAGAGGAATTTGTACTATTTTTAAGGTTTTGAATTTCAATTTTAAAAGTTTCAAAAGTGATTGAAATGGTCTTTTAAAATAAGGAGAATAGGGGAAAAAGTTTTTGCAATTTGCTGGGATGAAGTCTTCGTAAGCTACTGGAAAGTGACTCATCTTTCCAAAGGTAAGAAGAAGCAAGAAGGTACTGGGAACTAAGAAGATTGTAAACTCGACGCTTCAAAGTCTCACTCAAGGGAGTACTTTTGTGAACACTTAATGTCCCCTGTCCTACAAGCTAATTAGCGTATGAAGTTTCGCTTATAGAGGCACCAGTCACTTAATTTCGCACGTAAGAAGTCTCGCCTTCGAATGCGGTCGACCGCATAATTTATCCAGGGTCTCAGTGGGCTGGAAAGGGTTTACGAGTTCTCCGATATTGCAAGAATCCAGCTCTGCTGCTGCACCTCGTCTGCACCGGGCACTCGGCCTTTACGACCCCTGGAGACAGCCCTAAATCGTTGTTACACCCACAATCTCTCTGGTCCATGTATACCAGTTTGCAGGCAGGGTAATCCTCGCCCTGCTTTTCGCACCATCAACTGCGAATTCCCACCCAGAACGTTATTATTTTCTCTTCCGTCCAACTCTGACTGAATTTCACTGATTTTCCCCCATTATATTTATCTCGATATTATAAAAAGATCTCGCCACCATCACCCTCGCTTTTTCAAGAATGACGCCATGTGTCATATTATTATGTACCATATTACCCTATATTCCATATTACTTCATGTGCCACATTACCATATATTACACCATGTACCATATTACCCAATGTACCATATTACCCCATGTTTCGCGTCACCGCATTACGGTCACATCTGCGCAATCGCTTCAATATTCGAAGTCTTGTGCGATATTGCCCCATGTTCCACATTACCCAATATGACATATTTTCCCAACACGTTTTTGGGTGACCTTTAAATATATTCACGAACAAAATTTAATCTTAATCAATCTCAATTTAGTAGAAAATTATTGAAAAAAATTGAAATAATCATAACATCGCAGACATTTTTTTCCTCAAATCGGAAAAATATGTACGTGTTCCCTAATTACTTCTAAAAAAAAACAACATATTTCATAGCCAAAAGATTCTACGACTGAAAGTGTACCTACCTCTCTGATTTGAAATGGCTTCGATCCATATTTTCAAAAATATATACATTTGCAGAAAAATAAACATGAAAATTAAATTTTCTCTTTTCTTTCCCCCCAAATAAATGTTAATAATTAAAGAGTTTACTGTACCTCCATGGTGAACCTTAGAAACCAAATTTAATTTAATAATTGTAATTCATGATGTATGTTAATTATTAATTATTAAAAATTTGGTAAAAATTAATCACAAGGAAAAACAGTGGGATAATTTTTATTGCAGCTCATTTGTTATGGTCTCAAAAAAAAAGAAATTTTTTTCTCAAAATGAGAATACTTCATGTGTGAAACTGTAACATAAACATGTCTGCATTCTCATTCTCCGGTGTCTCATTTTTATTGCAACTCAAAACAACACCGAATCGGCGTACTTTTGAAGATCGACGTTTCTCTGTGCATGATTGATTTAATTTTCCCAACTTTGAGTTTTTAAATAAAATTATATTTAACGAATTTGGTACATTATGAGCAATTTTACAACAATTTTGTGTTATTTGAAATATTATTTCGTATGAATATGAAATATTTATATTGCGTGTATAAATTAATTTTGAAAGATAAATTCCGACAAATTAACTCACATCTTCACAGAACCTTAGCTAATGACTGAAAACTATGATTAAGGAGAGGTGAGAAGAAGTTAAAAAAGATGTAAAGATGCATCATAAAACAGAGTATCATGAAACATGTTGATCGGGGGTTGGCGCGCGCAAGGGGCATTGCCCCTTATAAATTATGAAATATTTTCTATAAATTATAATAGTGATTATATAATAAATCAGTTATTAATCAATACAGAACAGTGCTGATAGTCATCACTGTTCCAAACCGCAAAACCGCGCTAACTAGCTTGCAATTGGCGCAAGCTTCGTGAGTCAGCAAGTAATCAGCTAACTTTCCAAACGCATATGTTACGTGTAAAATGTACAGGCACCTGCGATGTGTGTGTGTGTTGTAATACGCGGCTGAAATTGTGTATCCGATAGGGTCAGTCCAATCCCGAAGGTTATCCTATTCCTGATGAACTTTCCTCCCGTTGTTATTATTTTGAGGAAGAGAGACAGAGAGCGCCGGAATAAATGAAAAAAATGGAACTATGGTGGAAAATAATTGGATTTCGAGCAGCAGTCTGGATTATTATAAGGTCAAATATCAGGGTGAATTGACGGCTGTAGCTGTGCAGTGATTCTCAGGTGCGCAGTTAGCGCTCGGATGGGTGGCCATTCGTGATTTTCGTTTCGTCATGTTTTCTACTGTGTTAACTATTGTCAAGGGGAAATTGGAGGTCGAGGATGGGTGTAGACACTCGATGATATGGGATGTCTCCAAGGAAACTCGACTATTGCTAATCGGCTGCGCTCGGGAGAGGTTTTCTGTAGTTTTCCTCTTCCTTGGATAATAGTCCAAGCAAATGAGAGCTCTTTTATAATGAAAATTCAACTACAGGCGATAGGGGATACTTAGCAAGGCTGGGTTTCCTAAATCTAAATGTCCAAAAAGGATGAACATGTGACTTCAAAATTTTAATCAGAATTCCACAAATTCTCTTAATTTTAATTATCCTGAATCGATGTCTCACCCTCTGTTCTCTTTTCCTGTGTCTCAATGAAGAAAAACCTGTCGCTTCCTCTAACCAGAAGAGGCAGGGATACGAGGGTACTGGAATAAACGGAATGGAACGGAACCCGAACTAACTTAGGAGCTAAGTTTTGATTTACCAACGTGGCTAATAGTCGGCTGAACTCGACAAGACGAGAAACGAGGGATGAATGAGAAGCCAGAGGGTGAGGGCCTTCAAGTGTAGGTACCATTTCCCCCAAGGCACTAAGCAGCTAAAGTTGTCTAGTGATTAAACTAATTGAAGACGAAGAAGCATCGAGAATTCACCGATAAGTAGACGAGTGCGTGCCAAGAGAACATGAATTGCGAACTATCAACTCAAATTACCCTAAATGAAAAAACCGCTGCGAAGTACCATGGATGTATTCACTATGGGTGTATTTATTTGTGCTTATTGTATGTGCATGTTGCTTCCTCATAGGTATCAAATAAATTTGCTTCATCATAGAGGGAGGCTTTTTCCTACAAAAAAAAAAAATGAATACTTTCGATATTTTTCGAGCTTATGTTTCTGTCTTCTCAAAAATCTTATTTTTAGAAAAGAAAATCAGAGAGTCCATCAAAATGTCAATTGATGTGTTCTATTAGAATGAACAACTTTTTAACTTACGATAGTGTTATATTCCAAATTAAACCCAAATTATTCTTCATAAAAGTAACGTAACTTTTTTTAAAGTTTCTAAGTAGCTATTGATTAACCAAGAATGGTCATCGAACAGTTCGTCAATAGATCAATCTACGCGTCTCAAAGACGCAAATAATTCAATCAAATGCAGTAATGTTATATTCCCAATATAAAAATAAATCCTCTTATAAACAAGAAAAATAATTTGGTTGAAAGCTTTAAAAACGATACATCAGATACAGTAGTGTAGTATTCCTAATTTGGACGAAGTTTTTCTCATATAAACAGAATACACGAATTGTTTTAAAACTTCATAAATCGGTACTGGTGGTTCATAAAAGGTTCAACGAGAGGTCAACCGATGCGTCTCATGGACGGGAACAAATACACTACATATAGTATTGTCGTATTTTGAATATCCGGAGACGGAGCTACAATTTGTCCAAATTTCATAATCATAGCTCTTTTACTTTTCAAAATATGGTGAACAGAAAAAAGTTACATACACACATGGATATTTAAAAAAATTGTATTTTAGAACTCTTGGAGTCGAATTATATCGAACTATGTCAAAAAATTATATTTGGAAATTTAGGCCATTACAAACCGCCCTCTATGAGAAAGCAGTTAAAACAAACGTTATCCAAACGAATATATTTGCATAAATACTTTGTCTAACATTCTGCTTGATCATACTCAAAAGGTTAGCTTTTCTTATTGATGATTCCTTATCTTGAAATATAACACTCCAGTTGATCTGCTTAGTGAACTCAACCGAGAGGAAAAGGGAAAATTGGTACAGACCATCTATTCCAATCTACTCGATTCTCCAACTCGAAGTTACATGCCATATAACATATCTCGTGTACAGCTTAATTACGCTTCGTCGTGGAAGCCGTACTACCCCGTACAAGTACATGTTACCAACATATAGTCAATACTCTATGGAATATCGGCGCCTAGAAATTTGACACGTACGGCTTGTACAATAATAAAGGTACTAGCTTCCAGTTTGCTGTATCTAAAGCCAATAGATATATGGTACATGAAAGCCGGAATGCTGAGCACGCGGCAATATCATGTGACAAACATGATCAGCAGCTCTAATTTCAAAAGAACAAGACCACCATTTTGGATTAGCGGTGCGGGTAAACGCCTGGTATGAAAAATAAATACATCCAATCGAGTTGCAAAATCCAACCGGGAAACATTTTTCAAACCGGTCCATTTTCATATTATAATAAGAATGGACATTAAACAACCTATTTTATTAAAAGCTGTTTAGGATAACGAATCTCAAATTGTAAACCTTCAAAATTTGAAACTTTTCAAATAGAATGTTTTACGATTTCTTGCTGTATTTTGTTAAACAAAAATCTGAGTTAGATGTGTAAAGGATGGAGATATAAATAACCCTTCGTCATATAAAATTATACTTTATTATTCAAATTGTCATAAAAGCAGTTGATCTGCAAAGTCGTAATCACTTTGCATCAAATATTTACGAATCTAATCGCTCTCGCTACATGAAATCCACCTGCTACACCATCGATTATTTCACATACTCATAAATTACAGCAACGCTGACAACGCTATCGTCCATTGTGCGCCAGGAGAAGATAGATCGATCCATCGATCCGTCCAACTCACGCACAATATCGTGCTAATCCTTCAGTTTTATCATGAATAACACAATTTAGCAACGAACTTATCCTCAACAAATTTTCAAACATTTTGCATACTTAATTTTTCTTTGAAAAGAGTCATTAACGAATCTGACTCAGAGGCGTATGAGTATTCCCCTACTGTTTACTTTATCAAAATTCATATGACCCAATAGCAATTCACACTATTTCTATTTTTCCAAATGATCATTACACGCCTCTAAAATATGTTTAATTTTCTGTCTTATTTTTATTTTATTTTTTATCTTACGTTTTAATTTTTCAAAAATCCCACAAGAAAACTAGGGTTTCTGTTAGAACCGATTTTTGGTTCAAAGACAACTGCAAGAAAAAGGAATCCCCCGGACTGAAAGGAACCCAAAATGATAAATTGATCCAAAAGAACCCAAAGTATGAGTTCTAATAGAGACTTTTTGTACAGATCTCATTTTCTGCCTTGACAACTTTGAAGATTTTACAAGTTAATGATGCAACTTTGACGTTATATAACGTCTGTGTATTATATAATACAAATTTAACGAAATTCAGCTGGAAAGAATTTAACAAAAAACTGAAATTATACAGATTAGTTATTCTTAAGAGAAAGTTATTACGCATGAGATGTGGCAGCTTTTAAGGTTATGTTTAAAACTTTGGCCGACTGCAGATCTTTTTGTTATGCCGATATCTTGGATATCAACGAACTAACCCACAAAAGAAGTTCTATCTATTGGAGTCTCAGTTCTAAAAGATGCTAACTTTTACTTGAGTCACAACATTACCAAACCACCCAGTTTTTTTGTGGCAGCAAAATATAAAATTTATATACAATAAACACCATTTGTCACGACCACCACCACTTGAACGAATCGTCATATAACAGAAATTTCACCTTATGTAAGCACATTCAACCTAAAAATAATTGCGCGAGATTCAAATAAATAATGTTGATGAGCTGGCTGAAAAATTTGTACCATTCTTCTGGATGTACTTAAGATAAAATGAAATTCATTACATGATCATTCGTGTGAATGATTTGGACATTCTACATTCGGAAGAAGGAAAATTACGTAATATGGCAATTCAGATAAATAAATATTATGGCAAATAATAATTCGGAAAAATGGAAACTGGATTAAAACAGAATCAGAATCAATACATATTATGTTGAATAGAAACTAGAAAATGTAAAAATGATGGCAGATGGTGATTCGTAAAAAGAAAAATGATGCCAAAACGTTATTCATGAAAATAGAAATGAGTTGATATATGAAAATTATTACAAATGTGAATTATTTTGAAATTCAAAACTTATGCAGAATGCGCTGCATTGCATTTAGAATTAATATCCGCAAACTCTGAGTCTTCAAACTATATTCACTGAATTCCTGAATGGAATCTTCTCTAGGCGAATATTATCGAGAATATTATAATTTGCGTATTATTAACTCTTCTCTGCTTAATAGTTACGAAAGTACCAGAAAGATATTTGTGGAACTTTGTTATAAGGTTCCAAAAGTTTGAATTAAACGAAATATCAAATTTATTAATAGAGCACATGATCCAAATTATTATTCATGAAATAGAAAAGGATACATGGGTCTAAACAAAGGGCTTTCATACACTGCTTTATATGGCTTTCGCGTAGCTTTCAACACGCAGTTCCAACCCCTGTTACATAATTTAACAAAAAATTCGGTTTGCCATCCTTTGAGATGATAAACAAACCGTAATCAAATAATAAAGTTTTGCATGCGTAAAACAAAACTAATGAGGTAACACATAATAATGTGGAAAGAAACTCAATGAGAGCCATAATCTCGAGGTTCTTTCAATTTAGTCCATAAGGGATTTTGATTCAGTTTCTGTTGTACCCGGTAAATATACTAAAAGCCTTCCATACTGTCGAAATTCATCAAACAGGATCCAGAGCTGATTATTGTTAATAGTGACACATTGATGAAATGTGCATCAGCGAATTCGCACGCAGCCATTAGTACTGCAACAGAGCAACTCGAACATATCGAAAACCATTGGATGTTGCGGTTTGCCTTTACGAGCTTTTGTTCGAAATTGCAGGAATGGAGTGGAAAATGAAATGAAAAGTATAAAGAGGCGAGAGTGGACAAAGAGTCCAGAATAGTGCTTTGACAAGCTCGATTCAACCATATGTGGCTAGGAGAGAGTAATAGTAATGTACAAATTGTAGTTTCGTTTCGTCGGAACAATTCCCCAATAGGTGTGTGCCGCTACTAGAAGACGCAAAGCGAAACGTTTCAAAGCGACTACCTCTCATCAAATCCTCTTCCTTGCGGTCTCATCACGACTCGCTTGCCTCTATCGCGTTTCCCAGCTTTGTTTCGGTGATATATTCTCAGTGGCTATCAAGAACTGGCGTCAACATATGTCCTCTTATTCTCATCAACTATTGAATTCTATTCACTAATTCCCATTCTCTTTGTCCCATATATCACAAATGGATTGTAATTAGGTCTTGATCTGGGTCTCAAAATACCACTCTTTTGGTGCGTTCGAATAATTCCCTTTTATGAAGATGCTTGAACTTTCTGGGTGAAGGGATAGGGCAACATAACCTGCAATATCGTTTATCCGACGAAGCTTAGCCCGGGGGTTAGCATAATCTTATGCACTTCGCTCTGATAAACTGGATTACGGTTGCTACTACTCGGTCCCACTCTCGCGCACTCCTCATACTCTTCTTCATACTCTCACCTCTCCCTCCCTTAGATTCCTATATATATGCTATTTCTCCATCCATTCCCCTTATATTCAACTTGTACTGCTTTGCTGTTGAGTACGGGTGCGGCTACGTATTATCTTCACGTTCATTATATCGTATAACCCACCCAGTCTTGATGTTCTATTGACGCCCTCGGGCCTCCTCTAACGTCACGGGCTACGTGGTTAGCATGGTCTGCATCGGAGATTATAACATTCACAGTACACAGCCATCTGCCATAGGTAAATGCCTCGAACAAGGAGTCACGACGTTTGTTTCCGGTATCCCTATCGTCGAATTATCGATGCACCAATGCTCCAATACCCCAATATTCCCTGAAGCTCACTATTGCCATGTTCTAGGATGCGGTCTGCCGTGCTAAAGGGCTTAGGCGCATTTCAAATCCTCCGATGATTAGATTTAATCCTCGGAAAGCATGGCGGATTTCGCAGAAATAGCTCGCACTCTACTAATGGACTTTGTGGACATGGAAAAGAGAGTATCTGATTCAAACATTAATCATTTACGTTTTCATAATAGATCTATGAATAGTACATTGTCCGATGTTCATTGTAGCACTGCACTGTATCTACTATGTGCCAGAACGATAGTCTATATGTCTATGCCGTCTATAGTTCAACATATTGGACCCTGCGGCTACTGCTATTAAAGTGAATATGTAACTCGACGAACATAGCACACTATATATATATTTGCTACAGGATCCATCTATGACATATGTGAGGGTAATACCTGAAAAAATTCCGCGCACGCTGATGTAGAAACTCAACTTTCATTGAACCTGTGGGATGAATTTGGCAAGCTTAGTTACAACTAAGCCGATTAGAAAATAGAAGCTTGTTTTGCACATTGACATGAGTTTAGGATTACAAGGATTTAACACGCGTTTAATCAGTGACATACGCAATTAAAATTGTTAATAATTTCTCGTCAGATATTTACTTGTGGGACTATAATAACTTTTGCATTGGATGTGCTGAGAAGCAGAATAAATTTTGATGAAGTGGTGAATAAGAAAACAGCGGGATAGATATGCAAATTCGTGAAAAGATTTAGGAAAAGATGAAAAGAACTAGCAAAATTATAAGAAAGGCAGGATGAAGAGGATAACAGAAGGTCTTAAGACAGAGGTAGATGAAACATAGTTGACACAAGATGGAAATAAATGAAATAAGATCAGCATACAGCGAAATGAAATGTGGAAAGAAGGTAAAGCAAGATATTTAGAAGGCATGGCAAGGAGATGGTGGAGAGAGGATAGAGAGAAAAGTAAAGATTACGTGGTAAGGAGAAGATGGAGCAGAAACTAGAGAACAAGCTGGAGAAGGTGAATCAATAACTTAGTAAAAGAAAGCTAGCGAAAATGCTTTGAATAAATCGGACAGTAGGCAGTGACTACCAGGATTCGAGATAAGAAGAAAGAACAAAAGGTGGCCTGAATTCAATAATACAAAAAGGAGAAGAAAAGAGTTAGACAGTAATTGCGTGAAAGAAGTATAAGCACTATAAGCCATGATGTAAGATTGTAGGGGAATCAGACAGACCTGATTCCTACGTCGGAAGACTAGAATGAGGAACCCAATCCAACTGATTCACGCCAATTGTCGAGAAGTTAAGCACAGGAGACTCAATATCGCCCGATCGTGGGAATCGTACTCCCCAGGAGACAAAATACTAGCAACTTGAATTTACAACAACGATAATTAACAGTCTCCACAGTCTAAAATTCGTTAGACGTGGGAGCAAATTTCAGATTGCTTGATGCAGTAACAGGTGCAAAGTATTCGACACCCATGTCGTAATACCTGCAACCAGACGTTCATTTACATTTATAATTTATCAGATCCTTTTGGATAAAAAAGCTGTATGTTGTACAATATCTTATGAGAACCTCAACTTCTTTATTCATTCGAATGAATTCTATTATCATTCAAATCAGATTCTAAGTCCCTCTGTGCGAGGTGTCACAAAGAATAGATTTTTAATTTTCTGCATAATGAATTGCATGTCGACTTTTTAAGAGTACGAAATATTTCAAATGTTAAAAGACTTTCGTGGGTAGACTTATTTGAGAGAGAGAGAGAGAGAGCGACAAGAACTACTTTACAATGTGAAACAGGTAACTTCACGAATGGAATGGAGTTTACATTCATATGAACGTGTCAATAGAAAATAGCGGGGATGTATGAGCAAGCGCGACAAAAGGATATCTACAGCTACTTGTACTACGCAGACTGCATTCAAGGCGAACCGTATGGAAAAGACGAGATAGGTGAAAGTGCGAATAATGCCTATTGGTTGATATCATACCTTCGCCGTGAGGCACCGGTAAAATCCACCGTATAATGTCGCCAGTCGAGACACGGTCAATGTACGGCATTTCACGATTCATCACTGATTCACTGCGAGTAGTTTATAAATAGAGGTAATAATCTTTCGAATAATTCCTTAATTAATCTGACATTACATTTGACTCGAATTACAATAAATGTATAATAGACAATTTGGAAATAGCACGATCGATATTTTTTCTTTCTCTGCGAGCCAACAAGAAATTAAGTTTACCCAAATCTACTAGATTCCGCCAGAAAAAAATTCAACTGTCGCCATGGAAATATTTTAAATTATTTCTTGGTGAAAGAATGAAGTTGAAATTTGGAGCATAAAAAGACGCCTTTGAGCATTACGTCAACAAAAAGCTATTGTCAAATCTATTCCTTTGTTTTCAGGTCGTGATTTACCGCAACAATGTGGCGCAATGGCGAGAAAGGCGGTCTTAGGAGTGAATAAAAATTCCATCCAGGGCAAATGCAACGCGAGTGCATCCGTTTCCACGATGCTCAGTTTCATAGCTCCGCGGAACAATAATTGACCTTTTTCGGTTCGACCTTTCTAAATACCAGCCGGTTGCTATGATCCTACCCTCTCCTTACTCGCCGTGATCGATCGAACGTGAAAATGTTCTCAACGTATTTAGATTCAAAACTTAAAAATTACTATGTTTTCAGAGATTAGAAAATATTCAGTGAGGTGGTAGAATTTTTTGCTCGTTTCCGCATTCTGGATTAAAATTAAGGATTACAATTCTGGATGCAGGGTAAATTTCATGCATCCTTGATATACCCTGAGCGTACTTACCTTCACCTGCTCTATATTGTAAGAATCTCTTTGCTAACTTCTTAACCAAAGCTTTGCGGACGCGTTTATGGCAAATGGTAATCCGCCACATAATAAAGGAGGAACTTTAAAGCTGAACACATTTCTAAAGGGACGGTGCAAAAATAAGATTGGAAGCAGTTTCAATAGGGAGGGCCGAAAAGACAAAATGCTGTAAACTAAACTTTACAAACTGAAAAGAATTTTAAATCGAAGCTTTTGAAAATTGTATAATTATGAGTAATACCAAATTACCGACATGTTAAAAATTATAGAGGTTTTTTTTACATTTGTCCCGATTTTCCCAGTCCAATGACAGCCAGTTAACTTGTTGCATCGAGTGAAAAGTTTTAAGTAGTCCTTAATTGAAATAATTTCAGACAGTAAAGAAGTATTATATGCAATCAATTTTTTACAATTTCTTTAATTATTTCTCTGGATTTGTCTTAGATCACTGTATTCTAGAAGGGTTACATTTTTCACTGTATCTCCTCGCCTTAATCTATTTTAATAAGAAAAAGCGTTTATCTCCACGGGGAAACTCCATTTTTCTTCCTACGAGATTAAAGTTCTTTTATTCGCTTTCATGGCTCTTCTAACCTTCGCATCTGCTTTCTCGCTGAAAAATGTACGGAAGTAATAAAATGCGACTTGCCGATCACAAATTCTCCAGGTCAACTTTAGTGCTTTCGAATAACTAAGCCCTTACTAAAATTTATGGAATAATTTATGACCAAATAAAAAATGTAATGAGAAAAAAATAGCAACATCACAGAGTATTATCAACAAAAAAAGTAACATAAACTGATATTGACAGAGCTTTATAGTTTACTACCACACTTTTTACTACAACAATATTTGTCCAACCAATGCCCATAAAAATTTTCCCTGTGCAACAAATATCCAACCGTGCATCGAAAGCTCAACGCCGATCTGCAATAAAGTTTATCGAATCTTAGATTTGTATTTCGCTATTTCAACTCATGGCCTAGTATAGGGAATGAGTCCAAAAGAAGAATCTATGAGACCAGAGAGGCACCTATCAGACCTTCACGATTTCTTCGCGAATATGTATACCAGATGGGTTTAGCCATAGTGCAACGTGGAAAGAAAAGAAGATACGGTGCTCCTAAGGGATGTAAAAGGAAATGGTCTGTGGGCGGAATGCAAGCCGAAGGAAAAAGGTGCACACGGCAGAAAGAAAGGCGAAAAAGAAAAAGTGGAAAAAAGGAAAGAATCCGGGAACACTAGAAGTCTTCGGATATGGAAGGAACACACGTGCGATTTTCTAACGTTACATACTACTCTAACCCACGTCGAGCGAATATAGATCGCTGAGTAGAATCGAATAGTCTACCGCCCAATGGAAATCAAAATTTATGGTCCATTCCCGTTCTTCGGGAGCTTCGCTGTCCAACGAATACGAAAAAGAACGAACCTTCCCTCATTTAAATTTATTTCTTATAAGCTTAATCTATGATAAAGTTTTATACATTTCTTATATACATTTATATACTTCTTGTTTAAAATTTTGTTTAGCTAGCTTTGAAAAATCTGTTAACCACTTTCTTATTTTCGTCATTGTTTGTGTATTCTTCGCGGTACAAAATTCTGAGTTATTTAAAATAGTTTTCAAAGCTAGCAAGAAGGGAATAATTTGAAAAATAGAACAGGAAATGTAAAATAATATGATTCACGGAGATAACAAAATTCTGAACATAACAATTTTGTTTTAAATTCGCAGATAATCAAAATATAAAACCAAGCCATGCAACAATCAACTCTAAATTAATTATACTTTATGAAGTAGTCTTAATGTATACTAATCTTTTGGATATGAGTTTTGATATCAAAATTTTGGTTTCTAGAACCACAATTATTAAAATACTTTCTTCTGGCACGCCATTTCACGTATTTTATGACATGAATTAAAAGTATTCAAAATGAATCAAAATTCCTATTTATTTAACGCGGGCTTCAATCTTCACAACTTTTCTCCTCTTTTCCCCCTTTTTCTCGGTTTCCACCTAAGTGCAAACTGAATTAATAGAACCCAATAAGAAAATCCAACCATTTTTTGGATGAAAATTCATTCTTCTTGGTTAAAAAGTCGACTGTTATATTTTTGGTTGAGAAATCATCTATTTTTATTAGAAACTTTATTGTTCAGTTAAAAATGCACGCAATTGTTGACAGGTGCGACGCGTTTGGTTAAAGAATCATCTCTTTGGCTGCAAATTTAACAATTTTGTTGCAAATTCGTTTCCATTTTTTTTTTTTAATTAACTTTGTTGTGGAAAACTGAAATTTTCAAGTTGGAAATTAACCTGTTTTGTAGAAAATTTGCCTTTTTGGCTTGAAAATTTAACAATCTGATAGAAAATTCAGGTATCTGGTTGAAAGTGAATTTTTTGTAAAAAATTCATCTTTTTGGCTGAATTTAACTATCGGTGATTTAAAATTAAAATCTTTTTCGGTTGAAATATCAACAATTGCTGTCATTTTTACGAATCTTTAAAATGGGATTCAAAAAGCCCTACTTTTTGTGGTTTTCATAAACATCCATTATGTAAATCGTATAACGAAATGGATATTTAAGGAACACTATCAGCATCAAGGACACTTGAGTCTAATTCGAATTATTCGTGAAATTGACAGGTAACTTATTTCATTTGCACGGCAGGTTAGTGTCAAAACTCGAATTTTACATAATAACTTTCTTATTTTTAATTTGAAAAAGCAAAGAATTGCTTTCGAGCTGTTATTTGGCTCTATCGAATCGCGGAAGGAACATTCTGAAAGAAGCAACCACCCCCATGAAAACCCCATGAAAACTTCTGAATCGAACTGGACCATGATCCTCTACACAGACATTCGTTAGATGAAAAATAATTAGTTTAATTCAATAAAGCGCATTTTTCAAATTTTCAACTTACTACCTTATGCCTCAAGACCCTTTAAATCATGTTTTTGACTAAAAATTCGTCTTTTTTGATAGAAAATTCATCGATTTTGTTTAAAATGCAATAGAATGCAATAGAAATGAATTTATTCCCCTATTTTCGTGAAAATTTTCCTTTATTGTGTTTTCAGAGCATTTTGGCCTGTAAAGCTTGTTACCTCGATAATGATATTTTTAATTTGTAACTACAGAATGGACTTATCTTTCGAGTTGAGTTTCTCGATTGAATCTTTAACGATTCTTTCGCTGTCAACGATATTCTGCAAATCTAAAAAATTGGCTGAGAAATCGTTTAGGAAATATTTGAAATTCGTATCATCAAAATAATCTTTTTAAAAGCGTCTTGTTTTCTAATTTCTTGAATTTATGTATATGATTCTTAAAAAATGAATCGACACCTTCTAAAAAAACAGGGAAAGCTGAAAATTGGTTCACAATTCTCGATTTCAGGTCTTTTAGGGGATTTCTCAAATTTCAGGAGGGAAAAAATTGGGCAGAATGTGATATGGTAGGTTGATTTTAAACGATATAGTTATGACCGCATTCGGGATAAATATCGCCCGATAGTGTTTTTTTTTCTTCAATCGATTTATAACTAGAGAACCAGTGGAGGTTTTGTGGTGGAGTCGAACAAAAATGACTTTTTTTACTGCCTGATTACCCGCGGCGCCCGAAGCGTCACAGAGCCGAAAAGAGCAAATTGGTTCGATGAGCTGTGTAATTTCATTCGATTCAAACAGAGCGAACAAACGGACGTACGGACGTACCGACGATCCGTTCTATCAGAATTGGGAAGAGGGTGAATGCTATTCCCTGGAATCATTACTCCGAATGATCTCTAGTTGGAAGTATGTAAATTGAGCTATTCGCGTAGTACTTTACTCTAAATTGCTCGATAAGTGTCAGATAAAACTTTCCAACCACTAGTGATGTAACATTTTTAGATTTGAGATTTTTTTACTCCTTTTTTGGTTTTTACATATCTAAAACCCTCCTTCTGACAGGAGATAACTCTTCAAGTTCACATCCATTCTGGAATCCCCAATTACATCCATCTGAGCGCTAACCGCGCCTATCCGTGCTTAACATTCGAGATCTCGAAGAGTCGATAATCACCACCCAGCCACTGCCATCGGTATTTAGCATGTTTACTTATTTCATCATTTCTATTTGTCAAGTGCCATTTTCAACAATAATTCTAAAAATAAATAGAGTTTACTACGGGGAAAGCAAACCTAATTAAAACGTCTACGAAGTCGGGGCGAATGAAAGCGCAATAAAGCCAGAGCCATTCTGTAATTAACTCCGCATGCTATCTTTCTTTCCGCAAAGCAGAAGACAGCACCACATTCTGGACAAGTAATCATAGGAGTATTGCTCGAATTTTGATATCGCACAAGGACAATGCAACTAGGAATGCATAGACACGTACTGAAGCCAGAACTAGGAAAGATTTCATTACAGATAACAGGAAATGAGGCTGACATTATACAATGGTAATAATGCTTGATTCACTGATGGGAGGTACATTCACCTGCAAGTCATATAGTTCTCGCGCGTTCCACAACACCAGCCTTCCTATTCTGACGCCGCCAGGTTGTCAGAATAGCAGACTAGATTCACTGTCTGTCGAAATGTTTTGATTAACTATTACGAAATATTATCAGGGTGGCCAATCAAGACTCAGGAAACAACTCTTGATCATTTTCCGGTTTTCAATCATTCTCCCCTGTTATTTGAATTTACAAATTCAAGCCGTTGGAATTAAATAATTTATAATTTGAAGTATTGAGAAAATAATCATCAAACTAACGAAACTAATGGAGAGTAGTCAGGGTGTCTACCCGGCGGATGATTTTAAATTTCTGGTCATTTCCCGGTTTTCTCCCGATCAATTGTTAATTTTGCCCGGTTAATTCAAAAGAGTTAGAAACATTTAAATGATTTTTCAAGATTCCAAGACAACTGAAAACAGTTTAAAACACTTCAAAGATTCCTGATTTGGAACAGGGAATTTTGGAAAAAATACAATCTGAGTTGGAACAGAGAGTTTGGTAAAACAAGTCTGAATTAGAATTCATTATGCAAATTTCCTGTTTCATGTTAAGTTCAAAATTGCACTGTTAGAAATATCTGGTTGAATTTTCAACCACATGTGGTTGAAGTTTTATACAATTTCAACCACCCAGTTGAAATTTCAACAACATGAAATTGAAATTCCAGTAACGAGAAAAAAATTTTATTCGGTACAGATAGTGAATTTCAAAGCAATTTTAATTTTTCAAAAATCTGACGTGAAACCCATAAAGATTCGTGGAAAATACTTTGCTTTGAGATTCATTAACTGTACCGAATGAATTCTGATAAGGAATCAGTGAGTTATTTCGTACGTTTGTGTTGTGTGATTCATGAGATTAACAAAATGCATGTAATATTTAGGAAAATAAACAGCTTTAAAGAAGACGAAAAAGGTACGTTGTAATCTCGGTTGGAATTATATTACCGTAATGAGTTGCGCGCCCAATTAGACAAAGTTTTCAACACTCGTTTTTGTAAACATAACCTAAAAAAACATACAGCAGTTAGTACCGATACTATGAATGAAATGTTCCCATTATGATAATATTATTCCAGCTTACCTTTTGTTTTTTCTTCTCTAAAGCTGCTTCTTTTCCTGAATATTATGTCCTTTATTAATATTATTGATCTTACGACACAAACGTACGAATAACTCCTCGTGGGACTCTTTCTCCTTGGGGTCTGGCCTCGCGGGAAGTATGAGGGGGCATTGTGTAGTTGAATTTTCAACTACATTTGAATGCATTTTATTTCAACTCCGTGGATGAACGAGATTTCAACCACAGAAGTGGTTGAAAAGTGGTTGAATTTTCAATATATTTCTAACAGTGTGTACCGAATATTGACTTGGAAAAGGGATTTTCTTAAATTCCATTCTAATGAATCAGAATAAGCATTCTTTTCAAAAATGCCCTTTCTATGACAAAAATTACCTGTTCTAAAGTGAACCAGGAATGAAAATTATAATTCTTTACGGAAATTCCCAAACTTATCTCAGAATTATAATTCTTTTAAAAAATGCCCTGCCCCAAAGAAAAAAATTATAATTCTTTGTGGAAATTAGCTGTTCCAAAATAAAAATTATAATTCGTTATGAAATTACCTGTTACAAAGTAAAAATTATTATTCTTTACGAAAATTCACTGTTCTAATTGTCAAAATTATATTTCTTTTTTAAAATTCCGTGTCCTAAACTCAAAGTTATGACTTATCATTGAACTTCTCTGCCCAAGAGTAAAAGTTATAATTTTTAGGGAAATTCCCTACCCTAAACTCCAAATTATATTTCTTTACTGAAATTCCATGTCGCAACTTAGAATTATAATTATTTCAGAAAATTCCCTATTCCAAGTCAGGCTAATTTTAATTTTTCATGTGAATTTTTTTATGTTACTTTTATTGATCCCTGCCTCAGCTCATAATTATTATAAATCTTTTAGAGAATTCTCTGCTAATTCAATTTTTCAACTCAAAATTAAAATAATAAAATATATGATAACACTTTTAGTTTGCATGTTAGTACATTCGAGAGAAAAATCCCGGTCACTGAAACCAATTTTCCAACCTGCAATTCTTATTTTGAAGCGTTTAAAATTGAAAATTAAACTATAAAAAATGAAAGCAATTTTAATCTTAGTTTATCTGATTTTGCAGTAGAATTTGAACCAAAAAATGTGGAATGTTCCAATAAATAAATTGTTCTAATTCGAACGCTCTTCGTTTTTAAATTTTTCTTCTACTTTGAAGTATAATTTAAAATTATTAACACAACTATGAATGATTCCAATTTAAGATTGTTAAATTACTTTTAAATTCATTTTTGTTCGACTTCAAGTAATCCTAATTGAAAATTGTCCAATTTTGTACATTTTAATTTGAAATTGTTTGATTCTATTTATTCTGAAATAATAAGAATTGAAAGTACCAAGCAATTTTTTAATTGAGATCTATCTTCCAACTATTTTGAAACTTGAGTTTTTCCAAAAGTGATAAAGTGACTCACGGGCAGACTTGAAGTAAACATTCAAAATTGTATATTTTCACATTTCGAATGCTCCGAATTGAACAATTAAAATTAAAATTGTTGAAAGTCTTGAATTTTAAACGCTTTCATAATTGAAAATAGTTTAAAATTCAGAAGTATATAAATTTATGTATGATATCAAGTGACATTTGAAGTGAGTTGTTCTACTAAAATTAATAATGAAAAAATTCCAGGTCGCAGAAAAGAAGGCAGTCATTTTCGAGTATTCCTCCGATCTTAAAAAAGTCCCGAACATAGCCCGGTTTCCCGGACCAATTATGTTTTCAACCAATGTTTTCCTCAAAAAAGAAAACTGTATTCAGAAAAAAGATTCTTTGGTTCTAAGAAAATCTCTTCAAAGTAAAGAAAAATATTCATTGGCTCTCAGTCAAAGGAAATCTTCTTTGATTCAAAGAAAAGTACAAGTTCTGTAAAACAATTCCGTGCCTTTACTGCGATGTCTCGTAACTCTTGGTCAAACTTAAATTTTTCCCCGCCTTAAAGTAGTTAAAAGTCCAACCTCAAGCTTCAAAACACAATCTAATAGGTGGCGGCCCTGGCGGACTTGACCTCAAAAATCATTAGTGAATACAATGGTGACCGACAAGGAAGATTTGAGACATTGCATTCTTTTTGCTTTCCAATTGAAAACAATGCAGCTGAGGCGATCGAAATTATTTGTTCAGCCTTAGGAGCAGGTGCGGTGGCACATAAAACGTGTAAAAAGTAGTTCCAGAGATTTCAAAAGGGTGACTTCCGAATTAGAATGCAAAACTAATGCAGTATATCAAATGCTCCTCGTCGGACGCCATTGTATTCAGTAATGATATTTGAAGTTGAGTCCGCAGGACCGCACCTATTAGATTGTAACCAAATTTTGTGTTAGATAAAGAGTTACAAGACATCAAAACAAAGGTACCGAATTCATTAGAAGACCTAATATTTTAATTCAAAAACATTTTTTGGTTCGAAGAAATGGTTTTTTGCTCCAATGCAAATTTTTCTTTAATTGAAAATGATTTTCTTTATATTGAAGTCATTCTCCGTTAATTAAAAAAATCACGTTAAAGAAAGTTTTTCTCTAATTCAAGACGAGCACGTTTTTTTGAATGTTTCCTATTAGTTTTTTGTAAGGAATCGCATCACGTGCTTTCTGAAACGAATTTCAAGTCACCTCTATATTTCTGACAGTACCATCACATTGTTAGAGAGGCCGGCAACCGTGATATGATATCGCTGCACGAACCATTTCTTGAGCATCTGAACGAAAGCAATAATAAATTGCTGGCTCAGCTACGCTCGTCCTGGAGGCACCTTCCAAGATATTACTTTCCTACGTGAATACATGTGAAGAAATATATATTAGCAACATATTTTTCGCAAATCCGATACCTCTACCTTAACTTCCAAAACAAGGCAGCAAAGTTTCGTGGGTATATTTACTCCATAGTACACAGGTTTCGCAAAAAAAATAGAATACAAAGGTCATTTTTACACTGAAAAAATGCTATTGATTCAAAAGTAAGCACTTTCGCGCTTTTTCGAAGGTAAATACTAGATATCTATTGATTCAAGTTCCAGTGAAGTCAATATTTTTTTAATAATTAAAACATTTTTTAAAAAGATTTTCAAGGTATTTTCGGAAGAATTAAATTCGACTATTTGAATTTTTTTAGAATTTCCCACAAGATTTCATTTAACACACTTTAACAGTGGGCATTTGTGAAAACATCCCAAGTGCGAATTGCCGGAACTGAAAACACGGCCCAGGCTTGGTCCAATTTCGGCAGCCAAAGATCGGCTAATGTTATTGGGCCAATATCGGCATTTTAATCGGCCCAATGCTGTGCCCGTACTGGTTGCCTATATTGGCTATACAAATTTGTCGATCTACCGCCGATGCTTGGCCCAGTGATGGCACATTACTGGACCAAGTGTTACTTTTATCACGGCAAAGCATGTTTTATCAGGAAAAGCCAGAGATCGGCCCAGACGCGGCGCATTACTGTTCCAAACTTCGTCTTTACTCTAGCAAAACATGTTTTAATAGGAAAGGCCGGAGTCTGGCCCAGCAAAGGCGCATCACTGCGCCCAGTGTGACTTACTACGGCAAACCATGTTTGAAGAGGAAAAGCCAGAGTTCGGCCCAGACTCGGCGCACTGCTGTTCCCAACTTCGTCTTTACTTTGGCTAAACATGTTTCAATAGGAAAAGGTAAGGCCTGGCCCTGCAAAGGCCGGAAAGAGGTGACAAGTATAGGCCAAAGCATTTATTCAGATTTATGTGTTTTCTAATATCTAAGAACTATAAATACAACTGTCTCGAATGCAACTTTTCTCCTGATTTTTTTTAAGAAAAAAATTCCAAGTTCCATCTTTATGTAAAATTGTAAATGTTCAGAAAAAATTAGATTTGATGTCAATCTTAAACGTTGTAAAATGGTCTAAAACACCTAAAACCCAAAACTTACACGGAAGTTTAAAAAAATTTGTTATTAAAAAATTGTCAAAGTTCACGATGAAATTTCTAAGTTCCGTCATTACAAATTCTCAATGTTCATAAAAAAAAACATTTCCTGTCATTGTAGAAAGTTGTAAAGTAGTCTAAAACGCCAAAAAACGAAATATTACACGAAGAAAAATTGTAATCGATACAAATTATTTATTTAAAAATTATTTTATTGATATTCCTGTTAACAGTTCCTATATTTTACATCTATACATAACGTCGTATAATAATAAATATTCAATTAGAAAAAGAGAGTTTAAAATTTGGTGTTTCAACTGTTTTGAGCTGTAGCTTATGAGGATGGCTTTTTCATCAAGTTTCAACTCAGAAGTTTAGCGCAATGGTTAAGACTCCCGACTGCTAGGCGTTAGATTTAGGTATAGATGTAGGTTCGATACCCCGTAGCGTTCGAAATTTTATTTATAATATAATATTTAAATATGTAATATGTATTCACTCTACACCAGGACCCATTATTATTCAAAGTCAAATTACTCGCAATCAATTATTATTTATTTTTTAAATACCTTTTTTGTCATATTTTTAGCTTATAGCAGTAGTGAGTGCTAAATTTAAACAAAATGTTTGAATGAAATTTCAGTTTTTGAAATTATAATAAATATTCGGACGTTATGCAGTCGTATATAGATGCGTCCTAAAACAATTCTATGATTTTGTATTATTTTTTTAATTAACTCCGGTAATGGCGGCCAGAGTCTGGGCCAGAATTGGCCGCCAAGTGCATACCGTAGTTACACATCCAGCTATGGCCCAATACTGGCAGCCGAATTTCGGCAACATTTTTGCCAATACTGGGCCAATGTTGGGCCGTATTGGAATTCGCACTTGGGATGTTGCCTTTTTCAACACAGTAAAAAAAATGTTCAAAATGATACCGAAATCAATATCATTTTGATATGCAACAAAAATGATACCGAAATCAAGAGCATTTTGATCGACCAGAATGAATGATCGACTTTTGAGATCATAATGACCTGATGCGGGATCATGTATCAAGTCAAACCAAGATGGCTGACGTTCTTAAAGTACTTGAACTCATATGCATGCTTTTTATGGTTTCTGATCGTGCAGTGTACTTGAAAAGTAAAAAAAAAATTAACAGAATCTGATATAAGAAAATGTCACCTGTTAAGTGTAGTTGTCACTTGCGTGCGGTAAGATAAAATTTTTAGGTTATGTCGTTATGACATCAGCGCCAAAAATAGGCGGCCATTTTGTTTAGTCTGACAAATGATCAGAAAAAGATGATCAAGGTGATCCGAATGGACAGATCATTATGATCTCGAGAGTCAAATGATCGTTGGAGCAAAATGCTCTGCAACAAAATTGATCCTTTTTTTTACTGTGAAATGATAACCAAAGCTATTTTTACTAAGTTAATTTTTAAATTTTATTACGAATTTCGAATTTCAGTACTAAAATTCAAAAACTACCATTTATTAAATCATTCCAGACTCTTATCAAAAACTGTTTCAGGCAATGATTTTAAGTTTAATTCAAGAACTTTCGTGGGACAACATGGAAAACACAAAATCGCATAAGCAAACACCTTTCATTTAAAGTTGGTTCAGCTCCACCATAGGGAGTTATCTATTTTTTTTTAAATTTCGATACATAAGAATAATAAAATTGGCTATGTCTAGACGTCCCGAAAAATTGGGGGTGTTGGAAAAGGAAATGGACTAGTCGTCCCGAAAATTTGGCACGACTAGCCAAGCTTGTGAAGAATATTGGACTAGTCAGCCCGAATTTCGGGACGATGAGACACTTGGAATAACAGTATATAGGTTTTTTGAACCATTTTTCTTTATTTTCGTTGCATTATCTACATTTAAATAATTATATTTGAAAACCAAAGCTTTCCACTTACGGTTCATTTTGGTTTATTCTATTAAAAATTTGATCTCTCTTTTACATCGTGACCCTGTAGTATGAAAAATTTAACTTCAAAACTCGGCACTTTAAAGTTTTTGTATATTTTTTAAATCAATATTTAATACCTCTTAGGAAGTAAAACAGAAAACCATGGTTTTACAGTAGGGTGGGCCGATTTTTTTTTTTTTTTGATAGGCCTCAGGTCCAAAAAGTTTCTACTGGATCCCAGTAACTCGCAGGCCAAATTACAGATTTAAAAAAAAATATTTAACGGGAGCGCATCGACGATGAAGCCTAAAATGTGACAAAATGTTAATTTTCACTTTTTCTATTAAAATATTTTTAATATTTGATAGCTCTAATCATTAAAATTAGTAAAATACTTCCTACTGAAGTCATTTTTTACACATACTATACAGCATTAACAAGAAAAGTGCAATATTTATCCCGAAAATGAGAGCGGGAGATAGCGCAAAGTGCATTTTGTCACTTTAAGCTCATGTTTTCCCTAAAAACAATGTATTTCTTTTGCCTAGAATTATTTCCGGTTGAATAGGTAAGAACTTTTAATGTTGTGACCGTTATATTTGACTTCGTAGTTGGTAATTTTATGTTAATATATCCGAATTCATAATTTAAAGTTTTCCAATCTATTTTGTTATCGCTTATTGAAAATGGCCTCAACCGAGCTTAGCTTCAGGAAATTCGTTACAAATCCGATCATCAGACAAGTTAAGACTTTGATACAGGATTATATAGGACGGAAATAATATTTTAATCTAGGAATATGTGAAAAAAGCTATTAATAAGATTTTTCAAGAAAAACATGAACTTGAAGTGACAAAATGCAGTACGTGCAAATGCATTTTGCACCATCTCCCGCTCTCATTTTCGTGATAAATATCGCCCCTCTCTTGTTAATGCTGTACTGTATGTGTAAAAAATGACTTTAGTAGATAATATTTTACTGATTTAAATGATTAGACCTGTCAAATATAAAAAAGATTTTAATAGAAAAAGTGAAAATTAACATTTTTCGCACATTTTAGGCTTTATCGACGATGCGCTCCCGTTAACAATTTTTTTTTTAAATCTAACTTGGCCTGTGAGTTACTGGGATCCAGTAGAAACTTTTTGGACCTGAGGCCTTTCAAAAAAAAAAAAGAAAAAAAATTCGGCCCACCCTATTTTACAGGGTAACTGCAGCAGTTCTTGATCTAATCGCACTGTAAATTTGACTGAAATTGTATAAATCTACTTTCAAAATCACTTCCATATAATACTAAAAAGATTAAAACTTGTTCTACTATACGATAACTTTATTTTTATATGTCAGTAAAACTGTTCATTTTGTGCAATGAAGGATGAGAATAGTGTAATTAAATTATTTGAAAAGTTTAGCATTTTTAGATTTGAATATGTCAAAATAACCAACGTTTACAAATTTTTTGATTTTTATAAGTCAATAGATTTACAGAAACTGATAAATTAAACACTTGTATTATTATATTTGCAAACAATTACATTTTTCGTGGAGATTAGATTAAACAAATACTTCAAATTCAAATTTAGCGATATCGAATAACGAAAGTCAACTTCAACTTTGTCCTACCAACTTTTACACATAAAAATAGCAATTTTTCAGAAACAATAAGAATCGTTAACTTCAACCTAGTCGTAACAAAATGCCAAACCTCAAAATAACGATTTTTGAGCAATTTTCGAAATTTTTCTTTTAGGATAAAAAAGATTCGGACCAACGCAAGATTTATAGGATAGTTACGGAAAATCAGTCTCAATTGTTCATTTAAAGTAAAAATATTCATATTACAGATATAATGAGTAAAAATAGAGATACACTTTGAATAGAATAAGAAAAAAATAAGCTTGGGAGTAAATTTTGGTTTTCAAAAATAATTATTTTAATTTAAATTATGACATGAAAAAAATTTTAAAAATGGTAAATTTCCACCTGTTGTAAAAATACAATTTTGAACTGATATTTGACAATAAAGTTACTTTTGCTCATGTCGAATACAAACTTTGATACTATATATCATACTCATAAATGTGATATTCTTCTTAATCCCTCGACGGAAATTGAATGATTAATTATGCGTATAAATTTGGCAAAACTTCCATTCTTCGAGTTTTTCAAATTATTACCCAATCGACATTATGTAAAAGCGACATGAATGCTTTCGAGAATTTCGTGACACATCTACTTTTTTGGCAAGAATAATTTAAAAAAAATCATTCAAAATATAAGTTACAATGTAGTTAAAATTTTAACGCAGTAATTTTTTTCAACCTTTAAGCACTGATATTTCTTGTAATTATCATCATTTAGGGAAACAATTTTTTTCGGATTTCTAACAAAAAAATGTCTGTCATACTGTGATATTGAGATCTATTATTTTAATTTTCTCGGAAAAGAATGATTATTTCGGATCAAACCTTTTTTATCCTCATTTAGTAATCCCATATCTCGGTAGAAAGTTTTTATTTATTCAGGAATTTCTCATAATTCTCAGTCGATTTTCTCGGTATTGGTTAACTTTTTTAAATGAAACTTTTATTTACCTGCATTCAGAAACTTAATATCTCGGAAAAATGAACTTATTTTATTTATAAACTGAGAATTGAATTTTTTTATCGCAATCCGCAGTCAAGCCTAGTCGAATTTTATCTTAGTGTCACTTTGAGATTGTCAACTCCTACATCCACTTCCTCCAATCTAAATTTATTTCTTTATTTTTAAGTAGTGATTTCGACTTCACAAAATGTTTTTCCGCTCTTTTAAACGATTCCCATTTCGTCGGTTTTCTAGTTCTATACTGTCATCCTTCAATTGCCCTCGTATTTTCCAACATAAATTACAAATTATTGCAAGCAATCAACTTTACGGAGAGCATTGGATACGAAAAACACTTTACAAAAATGGCGCATAAAAACATTGTAACACGTGCACACAGCTTTATGTATAGGCAGGCAGCGGTCATTAAAACTCTCGAGTATTACATTCACTTAAACCCGAATTAAATGGCAGTCATTTTTACTCTTGATGATACATTAAAAGGGAGTATAAAAAAATACACCCGGAGATTATTGAAATATTTAATACTTTTTTTACTTTTAAATTTTTTCCATGAGAGTTTCAGGAGAAGAGATAATATCATTTAAAAAATGACCATCTAAAATGAAACTAAAATAATCTGTGAATTTGGGAACTTCTTGAATTCCAATATGAAATTAATCAATTTCAAAATAATGTTTTTCACTTTTAAATGGCTAAATTTTTGAAATAAACAAGTAAAGATTTTCCAATACATATGCATTATTTTAAAATTATAAATCGTTTGATTTAGACTGTATTTATTTAGAAAAAATCCATTTTGGACATTTTTCATTTGAAATTGTCTAGTTTTGAAGTTGCAGCTTTAATCTTGATACTATATAATGTTTAATGTTTCTACATAATTATCATTATTTAACTTTTGACGCTTTTAATATAATATTTTTCACTATAAACAAGGCTCTAGTTTGGAAATAGTACAAAATTTGTCGATGACAGTTTGAAATCAGACATATTCGAATGTTATAATCTAAAATTAATTAATTTAGAAACAGATTTTTCATCGAAATAGAAGTAGCACTTACTTCACTTCATGGTGAAGTTGGGAGAAAGTAAAGTGTATTTATCATGAGAAAATTGTAAACGAGTTAAAAAGAAAGTATGTCAAAGAAACTAAACGTGCATCTTTTTTATATAGGTTTTGGCTACAAATTGGTCAAATTTGTTCTTTTCCGGCATAAATTTATGAGCAAATAACCTCTATGGCAAATCTTACTTACTATAAGGGGTTTCTGTTGACAGCAAAAATGTAAATGATTTCCTGAGATCAAAGTGATACTTTCGGTGCGGTACAACAGAAATGAACCAAAATAAACTCAAATGATTAAGAATAAGGCATGAAACTTGGAATGTGTATTCTTTTTGACCTAAAAAAGTTTTAAGATGAGATGCGAACGAAATTTTGAATATCTTTTTTCTAACAACAAAAAAGCGGCCAATTTTTTTTGAATATTCTTTATTTTGTAAAATAATGTATATAATTGACTTTATTATTTTTACTATTTTTGGCGTTTCATAAATTTTCCAAATTTGTAAAGAAATTTGAAAAAACTAAAAAATTAGCAAAATGGCTGCTGCTTTTCTGAAAACCAGAAAATTGACTTTTTTTAAAAAAATATGCGAGATACAAGAAAAATTTCAAAGTAAAAGTGAAACTAACCGGTCAAGTATACCGCTAGGGCTGGTATTACGGAATTTTCTGTAACGTTAGTCCTAAACGTGCTTGATAAGTGTTTATCTTACGGAAAATTCCGTAACAGTAGATTTTGAACCGTTTTTTTAATCATTTAAGAAAATTTTTATTTTCTTGCAATATAGTTCTATTTTATTCTGACGGGTAAATTACAGGTAAGAAGTCTCTTGATTATGATTCTCAGGTAGAAAGAACATAAGGGACATTTTTTTATTTAAAAATTTGTTTTTTAACATTATTCTTTGTAAATATTCAAAAACGTAGTTTTCCGAATAATAATTAACCTATGTGTGGGGTGCTGCTCACGTGTGAATGCGTCCAGATAAGAATGTTAGTGACGTTTATTTTCTTCAAAATCTAGAATTTGGGCCTTCATCCGGTTATGGATTAGCTCCTTATGGAAATAATATGTACATTAGGGTGGTCCTTATTTACTCTTGGTGGATTTTTTTCGAATTTCCTTGGTCTCATCCTCCCATTTTTTTGAAATGACAAAAAAAATTATCTCCACCATATTTGAGCGATATCGGTTAATATTAAAATGTGGCCCAAAGCACTCAAAGTTTCTCATGCAATTCAAATGGGGAAAAGTACCGTAAAATTTCAAATGTAGGTAATTTTTTTATATTTCATCGGAATCCTTTGGCTCTGTACAATTATGATATTTAGACTATGTTGAAAAAATACATCTACACGAAATTTTTTTTTCAAAATTTACAAAATGCGGACCCCTAAATTTGAACAAAAATTACTATTTCCAGAAAAAAAAATTTGTAAATATTGAAAAACAAAAATTGCTTGAATTCCGGTAAAATATAAAAAAATTACCTGCATTGAAAATTTCACGGTACTTTTTCCCATGTTAATTGCATGAGAAACTTTGAGTGCTTTGGGCCACATGTTAGTATTAACCGATTTCGCTCAAATTTGATGGAGATCTTTTTTTTGGTCATTCGAACAAAATAGGGGGTGAGACCAAAAACAATTGAACAATAAGGACCACCCTAATGTACATAATACAGATATACGAATCAAATACAGAAATAAATACATTCTTAATCTTTTTATGTTCTTTTCTCCACAATAAGCAAGCATGGTTTGGTTGACTCTTTCCTTTCTCTCCGTCTTTTTTCCATTGTTATATAACTGGCTTTAGTGAGCTGATTACGCTGATTTTTAGAAGCACACTTCTCTCGTTTGAAATCTTTTTGTGCAATTATGTTACACAAGTAGCCTTTTTTGAGCTTATGGTTTTTTAAATTTGATTTCTGGAAACATACTTCTCTTGCTTTAAGGCTTTTGTGCAACTTTGCTACAAAAGTTGACTTTCTTCAAGTTTATGTTTTTAAGGCTTTTTTTGCTCTTACTGTAAGTTTGGTGCTCTGTAATTGGCATTAGCTGTTGGGTATAAAACTAAATAAAAAATAAATTCGATATAATAAATTTTTTAAATGTTCAAAAAACTACATACATATCTGAGTATTATTTCGAGCCTGTTTTTGAACGAGGTTTGATTGTACTGTTGCTGTTAAAAAGACAAACTAATATTAGGTTAAAATTATTTCAAAATCCTTTAACCCTAATTTTTACTTTCACAGCGAGTTTTGCATTAAAACTATCTCGTATATTAGAAGAAAGCTCATATATTTAGATGATCTTGTTAATATTTTTAAATCGATGATTAAGGCCCCCATTCTGGACTTCGAAGAAAATAAACTTCACTAACATTCCTATCTGGATGAATTCACATGGAAAGAACACACTGTACATTAGGGTGGCTCAAAAATGCATGGCAAAATTTTTTTTCATGCTAGAGAGCAACGACCCCCCCCCCATTTTGTTCCAAATCCGAAAGAAGAAAATCCCTAATTTTTGCTTTTTCGTTTTTTTTATTTTAATTGCTGCCGGTTTTGACTTGAAGTTTCCCATTTAAAATGCATGGGGAAAAATCACTTTTTTCAGTTTTTGAAATAATTGTTTAGGGTTTGCAAAAATGTGACGGGAAAGTATAGACTATAGAGGTTTGTAGAGAATTATCCAGCGAAGAATTTCATGTATCGGACATTTGGTTTTGACGCACCTAATACACCCCCACGAGGCTCGTGAAAACTACCCTTAAAACCAAAAAAATCAATTCTCCGTAAAACGACTTTTGAACACTGTATTCTCGTTTGTTCTTTACCTAAAATTATTTATATTGGTCTAATGGAATATTTATTAACATTGCTCAATTCATTTTCAATTATTTAAACAAATGAAATTAGTTTAAATAATTTTTTTTCGAAAATTAGTTTTTTTCCTAAAAAGTATTACTATTGGTCTACTTGAATATTTATCAATAATGATTGATTAATTTTAAAATATTTAAACGAATGGAATTTTTTTAAAAAATTTTTTTTTTGAAAATTCGCTTTTTTCCTAAAAATTATTACTATTGCTCTATTGGAATATGTATTAACAATAATTTATTAATTTTCAATTATTGAAACAATTGGAACAGGTATAAAATTATATACAGATGCAAGGATTTCTGCTAATGATAAGCACAGGTTTACTCGAAAGTGTCGATGATGTCTCTTAGGAGAAATATTTATCGAATACGTTTCAAAACTTATTCAAATATTATATGTTCCTGTTAAGGATTAAGACTTAATTTTTGAAACAATAAAGAAAAATTTGCAAATTTTGTGGAAAAATGATTATTTAAACAAATTAAAGGTTGTTGAAAATCAATAATAATTTATTTTTTATAGAATTCGAAAATATTTTTTAATCAATTTATGTTATTAAATATAATAAACTGCCAATTCGACGAATTTTTAGACAAAAAACCCTTATTTCTTAAAAAAAAAGTTCAAGAAAAATTATTCAAACAAATGGAATTTGTTCAAAACTTTGAAAATTAATTAACAAATGTTGATGAATATTCCACTGAATAAATAATAACCTTTAATAAAAAAAATTTCAACAGAAAATTATTTAAACCAATTCCATTTGTTAAAATAATTGAAAATGAATAAATTATTGTTAATAAATATTTCACCAGACCAATATAATAATTTTCAGGAAGAAAACGAATTTTGGACAAAAAATATTGAAACAAATTCCATTTGTTGAAATAATTGAAAATTAATTGAGCAATGTTAATAAATATTCCCCTAGACCAATATAAATAATTTCAGGTAAAAAAAGATGAGAATACAGTGCTTAAAGGATCGTTCTTATGATGAATTGATATTTTTGGTTTTAAGGGTATTTTTAAGGGACTCGTAGGGGTGTGTTAGGGGTGTCAAACCCATATGTCGGATACAAGGAGTTCTTCGTTGGATAATTCTCTACAAGCCACCATACTTTCCCGTCACATTTTTTCGAACCCTGAAAAATTATTTTAAAAACTGAAAAAAATGATTTTTCCCTATGGCATTTTACATGGGAAACTTCAAGCCAAACCCGGCAGCAGTTGAAATCGAAAAAACGAAAAAACAAAAATTCGGGATTTTCTTTTTTCGGATTTGGAACAAAATGGGGGGGGGGGGGGTTGCCATCTTTTTTTTTAAAAAGTGTTTTTGAGCCACCCTACTGTACATAGTTTAGACGTTATGTCAAACGATGTAATTTTTGAAAATTTCTGAAAAACAATATGTTTTAATAAAAATTTTAAAACCCAAAAAGAAACACTGTCACTAACAACTGTTTTGCTACCTGAGGATAACTATCAAGTCACTTCTTGTACGTTTTTTAGCAGTCATCAAGGAATACAGCTATTTGTAGAAATACTGAAAAAACGCTTCAAATTATAGACAGATAGAAAAGAAGTTTTTTTGTAGGTCTTTTCAAGAAGAACAACTTTTACCTGCATACCATCTGAATAATTTGAGGCCATTTTAGGAGAACCGCACTAACTACTCAGATAGTAGTGAATATTGGAAGAAAATATTTTAAAAGAAAGTGTTTCAGTTTGAGTTTAAGAATAACTTTTTAATCGACACTGGTCGTTCTAAAATTAATACTAATCCCTTCAAAAGTCAGAATATATTATAAATACACAATTCAGTCCTCACAACTGCCACAATCTCAAATCGGGGTTGTAACGTGCTAAAATATCGTGCCTAAAACAATCGAGCGTTTGTTTAACTTTAAGCGATGATGCAAACAGGGTAACATGGATGCCTGGATGTGACAGAAATCTGGATGCTTTATGGGCCGTGTGCGTCGTACAGGTACAACATGCCACGACACGTGTCGCATGAAGAGTGTGCCCTCGCAACACGTGCGTGCGAAACAGTTGTGCACTGACACCAAAATGCCCAGTTACATTTTGATGATATAGATGCCATATAACCAGCCAACGAGAACCAGATTGTGCCCTGTTATTAAAGCTCATTTTATTCGAGCCAACTGCTGCCTGAAACTCTACATAAGGACGTAATAAAAAATAGCTGAAAAGGAAATAATTTTATACAAAACGTTGAGTCAAACTCGTAATATGGTAGGTAATACCAGGTGAGGAGAAAATAAAGAGAAAAGAGATTGCTCGACTAATTTCTCTAAATATTCGAATCTGGTCATTTCGTCCGCTCTATTTCTTTATATTACATTTCACGTCTGAGAGCATTAACCGGCAGAGTAAAACGACCCAAGTGGAGGCACGAAGAGCACGTGCGATTTCTAGAGCGACAGTTACTCCGTCCAGGAGTCTCCGGGAAAAAATAAAACAGAATAATTCCTAAAAAAAATCGTGAAAAATATTATTAAACTCTGCGTGAAATGAGCCCTACCTTAAGTATTTTTGATAAATATAATCTGAGTTAGTGAGTAAGAAAGACCGGTCTAAGTTCTGATTTTTGTTCATTTTCGTGATTCCACTTCAGCTCCTGGCAAAATTTAGGAAAATAATGGCAACAATTTGAAAGTCGCACAAAATTGAGCTGGAAATCTCCTCTTTAAAATGAGTTCTGGAAACTGTATGAATGTCCAATGGCTCTTGAGTTGACATAAAAAATGTAGAGGCGTGCGCACGGCGAAAATCGTTCGGTCGAGGATCTTCTATCCTCTATCCTCACCTCGCGACTGCAGTCGCCGCTCGACCGAGCAATTTTTGTCATGAGCACGCTTCTTTAGTTTTTATTATGATACCTACCAGAGCCAGTGAATATTTTTCCATTTTTTCAGCTCATTTTAAAGAGGGGATTTGAAGTTTATTTTGACTGACTTTCAAAGTTTTAACATCATTTTCCCAGAATTTATCAGGAGTTGAAAATGAATCATAAAAATTGGCAAAAATCTGAAATTAGACTTGTCTTTCTCACTCCCTAACTTAGTCTTTATTTATCAAAATTACTACAAATAGGGTTCATTAGAGGTGGAATTTATTCATATTTCTAGTGCTTTTTAAGAAATTAGGATATCTAATTTTTCCGGAGATATCCTGCGCGATGTGAGTGCATATTTTCAATTGCCAGTTTTTTAGGTGTTTACACCTATACAATACACTTAGACAGTACTGTAAACTTGAGGGGAAGGAGGGGGGGGGCGGGGGTCAGACACGACGTTGGAAGAGGAGGTGAAAATCTTGCCTCGCCGGAGGAGAACCCAGCGTTTCCTTTGCAGTACCATCTATCATCCCCAAATAGCCAACCCTTATCTCTCTGACGACCAGAGGCTGAAGACGCGATAGATGTGTCATTAAGATTAAGCGTTCAATTTCTAGAGAAACTAACTCCAAAGGGCTGGATTTTATTCACCACCTGCAATCTTACTCAAATGAAAAATACGCTGGGAGTTCACTAGAAAACCAAAAACGATCAATTAATAGATTTTGAAAAAACTTATTGAAGGATATCTATTCAATCAGAACATAGTTCAAGCAATAATGAATTTTTGCTCAAATTGTTACAAAAATATATAATTTAGTGTGAAGGTTCCTATTTACATTAGAAATAATTTAGGATGGGGTGCCAAACTGTGTGTTTAAAATTGTTCCACTTTTTTTTTTAAATAGGTACTGTATTTTTCAACTAATTAGGATACTCAACTTTTATTATTTGATTCTGCTGAGGTACTTAACACTCATACAAAATTCACTGAAAAATAAAAAAGAGTTTGAAAATCAACAAAGTGTGGCAGTTTGGCTGGAAACCAAAAATTATGCGACATACGAAAAAAGTATGCAAACGAAAATTTTTTCTATTTAAACACTCTACAGAAAGTTAATTTTGGATTTTTCCATATTCTGCACCATTTTCGAAATATTTGCATATATGAGCTTCATATCATTTTTCTGAATATTATTAAGAAGTTTTTATAGTTTTTTTCCCTAAATTCCAGCAAAAGGTGGATATTGGTGCAAAAAAGTTCCACAATTCGGATTAAAATCACAGAAAAAACGCAATGAAATCTTTACAGCGATTTCAGAGTAATCTTTACCTGCTACAAAAATTAACTTTACGTGATAAGATTTACCCACCACATGGGAAATAGTTACCATGTCAACTCTATTAAATCTTGTTTTGTTTCGATGGGAAAAAATTCAACTTTATCTGCAGCAAAGTGATGCTAATTTGATTAAAATTATCAAGATTTAGTATTAAAATCATTTGGCAGTTACACATATTGAATTTGTTTTCAGTGATAACATTGAAAACATATTTTTGATTCTCGAAATTGGTTATTTTAAAATTAAATGAAAGATTGAACCGAACTGCAGAGTTATTCCAATTTTTAGAAAGCATCGAAATTTGACAATTTAACAA
>CAKNXH010002390.1:53262-126041 GCA_932178445.1 Andricus quercusramuli | reverse complement strand
GACTATTTTTAACTGGAATATTTAATTATGTGAAAGAAAACGGTCTATCGGATGTTATTTTTATTTTAGATCATTTGGCTGTTGGCATGAAAATGAAACTCTGAAAAGCAATTAAGTGTTGGGTAATTAATTGAGAGATATTTTTTTTATTTTCATAACGATCGACCGTTATGAAAAAAGTGTATGTTGCTTTATATTAGTAAATACGTGTTTGTTCGGTAAGCACAGTCGCACATAATATGAAAATTCTTCGAGAAGTACGTATGTAAACGTATTTTTTAACTTTAAGTATGCCTATCTAGATTTATGCTTTGAACATTAATATTTCTTTATATCTTAATTTTTTTCTATACACCTAACCTTGACTGAAAACAGTATTTCTCGTGAGCTAATTTATTACTTTAATGACTGAAAGATATGTGAATATCTAATTTACGATTTTTTTCTAATAAAATGCAGTGTGTTACTTTATCAGCTAGTATGTACATAAAACGTAAAATATAAATGCTTTAGTAATATTTTAGCAAAAAATGTGTATAATTTTTACTTTCTTGTACAAACTTAGAGCCACGCACTTTATGAAGTTTATTCTGTTTAGCACTATCATATTAAGTGTATACGTTCCACGTATGTATAGTAAATATATCTTTAATGAATATAATATAAAAACTTTTTGAAAAGACTTTTGAAAAGCCCACCTCAAAGGAAGATGGGCCGGTGTTTAAAAAGCGACCGCTGGATATTGTTTGTCACCACTGCCCTCATTACACAGTAAAAAGCATTTTTAAGCATGCTGTGATGGCAATATATTATAACTAACAACTTTGAAAGGCAAAGTTTACCTGTGTCGAATTCTGAAGTTAATTTGAAATGACTCATATACTCTTCGAAGATTGATTAAACATCAAAATTGCCTTCCGGAAAAGCTACTTTTAATTTGATGAAAAATATAATTACAGTAATTTAATTAGAATTATAACTGAAAATGAAATGAAAGCTATTTATTTAATGAATTAGGTAATGAATAGTAATACTTGGAAAGCTAATGAGGGCACGTCAGAGGGATCAAACGGATTTAAAAAGAATTATGCTGAATGCAATGGAGAATAAAATATATGGAGTGACTCATTGTGTACCACGGAGTAAATTAATTTTGTTGGTGGTGGAAAACTAATAGCCCATTTCTTTAAAAGGAAACATTATGGTACTCTGTTGTGGGATATGTACCAGCCTGTCACATTAATTTATCCAGCACAAGAAACTGGCTGTGAGAAGGCTCATAAAGAAAATGAGAAAACAGAGGATGTCGCGAAAAGAAAAAAGACAATGAAAGACAGACGGAAAATGAGGTTTCCGCTTTTAAAAAAGAATTTAATAAACTTAGAACTGATCTCTTCTTATAATAGAAATCTTGAAAAATGAAGAACACTAATTTAGCTTATACTGCAATTTACCTCTTTGCATTCAGTTGGATAAGAAATATGGTCTGTAAAAATAAATGGTAAAGGAAACTCTTAATTTATGTCAATTAGAGTTAATTAATAAGGTTAGTTCGTACTCAATTTCTTAACATGGAACAAAATGATAAAAGTTGCCTATCGATACCAGTAGATCCACTCAGACAAAAGCGTAACCAGGGCACTATTAATATGCAAAATTAAACAACTGTTCTTTTAAGTGTGAACCTAACTTACTTATACAAGTTATTAAGAATTTAATTTAAATGCTTAATTTGGGAAGCTTTCAGAAAATAATGATGGCAGAATATTCTTGAAACTATTATTAATTATCACTGTCGAATATTCCAATAAATTAATAATACTAAACTGATTGGTTTATTATTATTTTTTCATGCTTAAAATTGAATGCTCCTTAAAATATTCGTATTCTGGATAAAAGACTTTTTCCTGAGATTAGTGAAAATTACAATAATAAGTTTAAGATAAATAAGAATAATACTGTTACTATACAGTTACTTTTACGCAATTTTTAATTAGAAAATTCAATTGAAAAGACGCAGTCCGAATTAAAAAATGTCGATTCAAGAGGCTTGAAGTTGTCCAACATCATCTTTTACATACCAATACGGTCATCAAATTCTATGTTTAGGTAGAAAAAACTCCACTGTGTATATCATACATACCTGAAACATAAAATAAATGTACATCTTAACGTTTAATACAATAATAGTTTTTTTTAATATACAAAACAGAAAATGAGTATACATCCAGTATTTATAAGAATATTGGATTTTCTTAAATTTGTGAGAATGTTTTTATAAATTAAGGAACTATTCATGTCAAACTTCAGGCAATCAAATACAAATTTCAAACTAAATTAATTAATATTTCAGGTATTCAAATTGCTTTGAATTATCTTCATATGAACATATGAAATCTGCGAACTAACTGAATTACTTTCCACATATATAAATTAAGATAAGCTTTCAAAAAAGTGACAGCTGCCATATGCGACAATGTCTCATCTTCATCATGGTTTAATGCACATTAGGCGCCGAGACAATTTTCTCGTATCCTGTCTACACCGTTGTAAATTATTACGTTCAGTCATGAAACGTATATTCACCTGCGTGAAACATTCGCACGCATTTTAAAACATGAAAGAATATTTAGAAAATGAATCCTTGGCCTATTTTCAATAATAGAAATATTTAATTACAAAGAGGATATTGGATTTTTAATAAAGAAATCAATCATCTTCGGGCAATTTACGATATTACCGATAATTTGCTGCATAATATGCGGCAATGACACTGTTTTAAAATATAATGACTCTTTTAGTGTGACTTAAATTATTCAGGAAAACTCACGAGTCAGAAAAAGTTAATATTTATTATTAGCCAGATGGACCCAAATGGAAAGGAGTAATGCGAGGTAGGGGGTATAAATTGTTTAGATTTAAAGGAGTAAAGTGAGATAGGGGGTATAGATTTTTTAGATTTATCTAGAATTCTCGTGTTATTTATTTAAATGACACGTTAGTTCCGCAACACTGCTCTGACCCAGGTTGCTGATCAATCTCTCTAGCATCACCCCAAGTGAAGAGCCTCACAAAATTGTTATGTGTGGTTCCACACTTGGGCCCATTAGTATCCAAGGTCTTTGTTTCAGGCGTCATTCACTTTACTCTCACTCTGTTCATAAACTATTTTTCTCCACACTTTTCTGTCATGGCATACTTCTCTAGCTTCCTTCACGTCCATGCATTTTTTCATGCAAGCTCTCGTGTTTGTATGGTTTCTTATGTCTCTTCGGATTAATGTCTCATTCACAGATTTTAACCATTCTTTCGGTGGTCTACCTCTGGGCATTCTACCATTTACTTTACCTTTATACACTTGTTTGGTTAGTCGTTCGTCTGTCATTCTTTCAACATGTCCGAACCATCTTAACTGATTTCTTTCCCACATGTCAACTAGTGTCTCTCCTGTACTACATTCTTTGATGATTATCTCGTTTCGGACTTTGTCCATCAGTGTTTTCTCACATATTGTGCGCAGAGATTTCATGCCAATCGCGTTAAATTTACTCTTGTCCTTTCCTTGGCAGGTCCATGTCTCGCCACCGTATAGTACAGTCGGTATGTATGGCCATTTTAGCTTTTTTTGATATTTTTTTACTTCTGATAATGCACTCTGCTCTACCGATAACCGCCTTACCCTAATTTATGTGCATCTAACTCCCCATCTATTCTTCCGTCGCTAGTGAATAGGCTACTCAGATATACGTACTTATCAACTTGTTCTAATCTCTCATCATTTAGGACAATGTTGCACATTGTTTTCTCACTTTTTCCTTCAAAGACAATGACTTTTGATTTATTTACGTTAATTTTGAGGCCCACGTTCTTCATGCTTGTATTAAGTTTATTCAACATTGTGTGCAAGCCCTCGAATGATTCTGCTATAAAAATCGTGTTATCTGCGAAAGCTAAAACACATACCTTCACTGTTTCGAGATCTACACCTTGTTCGTCGAAGAGGGCCATTCTTAGACACTTATCCATGATTATGATTAATGGCCATGAGGACACAACGCATAATTATTTCACGCCTTGCATGATATCGAACCAGTCATTTAGTTTCCCATTAATCCTTGCACTCGCTTTACTACCTGTCTATATTGTTCTTATTCCTTGTAAATGATTCCGTACTATCCTGTCTGTATCATATAGCATTTGACCTTTGCTGCTTCTCATGCTCACAAACTCTGTACTTTTACTTTCCTTCATCCCTTAAATAATAGTCTCATGGTTCCTTCAAAGTCGTTTTGTATTTTTTTCTCTTCTTCTGTTCTGATTTTATCTTCAATTCCTCGACTAATCGTTTAACTTTCCTCTTTTTGTGTCTGCAATCATTGTAAGTATTTCTCTCCTCATCGACAAGACCTGTGATTTTCAACGTTCTATTGTACGCTTCTAAGAGAAAAATATTTCACTCTGGGTAATGAAAAACTAAGATAATTGCTTTAGAACAGAAAAAATGAGTTCCTTGCGGTTTTCTTGATAAATAAATAAAGATAACTTTAAGGTAAGTTATCATAGAATGAGATTAACATCGACAATAATAATAATCTTACTTCGCAATCTCACAATGGGCCGTGTCCGAATTCCTTGGGGGCGGGGGCCGGGGGGGGGGCCACAGCCTGAGCAAGGCCATTTCTTACGCAATATTTTTTCCGATTTGCGGATCACTAAACAACAAAAGAAAAAACAGCAAACGCACATACTGGAAAATGCAACATTTTGGTAGAAAATGCATCTTTTTGGATGAAAATTAATATGTTTATCTGAAAATTAAACTATTCCACTTTCAGTAGAAAATTTATGTTTTTTAGTTGAAAATACACCTATTTGGTTGAAAATGTATGTATGTTATACAGAATTCGTCTTTTTTTGTAGAAAATTAATCTTCTTTGTTGAAAATTCCTCTGTTTGGTTGAGAATTCAACTATTTTGTTGAAAATTCATCTTGTTTGGTTGAAAAATCAATTACTTGGTTGAAAGTTAAACTAATTTGTTAATTCAAAAGAAACAATAAGATTTTACCACACCCCCTCCCCCAAATCGTTTTACATTTTTTCGAGAAAAATGCATTTAAAAGAAGAGAAAAATCACTCTCAAATAATAATATTTCTATATATTTATCTTAGGGTATACATCTTTTTTTATTGCTTAAAATGACAATTTCAACGATACTTTCGAAATCGACAAACCGAGTGCAACATTGACTTACTTTGACGGATCATAAACACTCGACGAGTAAATGAGTAATATTTCTATAATAATACCTCTGCGCGTATGTAAGCCACTAGGTTGTCGAACCATTGGTATGCAGACTAGTGTTTAGGTCGCTTCGATAGCTCGTCAAATCGAAATTCCCAGCACGACTAACCTATCGCAGATACTCCGCCCACGAATACTTATACCAAAGTCTATTAACAATATTAAAGATCAATTTCCTTTCTAGCAATGATAAAACTTCGATTGCGAACTGCCTGCGGAGAGGTTATTTCTTTAAGCTGGACGATTATATGAAGGAGATTCTCAACTAAATGGGAATAAATCCTGTATCCCATAAGCGCGTCAAAAACAATTTATTAATTTATAATGAGAAAAAATGAATAAAGAATTCAAACCTTAACACCACCCTTCAAATCTGCAGTAGTAAGATCTGAATAATTAAAATATCCATCAAGTCGTTTTGGAAATTATTTAAAACTGTATATTAAATAATTTTACAATGTTCATTCGCATTAAAATATTCTAAGACTTTACAGCCTGAAACCTTCTCAAAACAGGGAAAATCACTCAATCATTAGGTCAAAAACAAGAAATTTTTAGAAGACCGCTGAAGTTCGAATTTGAAGTTAATTTTCAACTAGAAAAAACAAATTTTCAACTAAAGAATCGAATTTTCCACAACATAGTTCAGTCATCAACCAAATAATAGAATTTTTAACCAAAAGAGATGAATTCTGAGCCAAAAATATAACGAAAAAAAGTTGAAATTTCATAATCAGTTCTATTAATTCGATTTGCTTTCAAGGTTCAAGCGAAAACACGAGAAAGAGTGGAAGTTTCTTCAAAACAGGAGAAAAATAGGAATTCTAAGAAAGGGGAAAAGATGGGAATAGGGGAAAGAGTGTGAAGTCTGTGCTTAGATGCTTTACTTGCGAAATAAAATCACTAACTTTAATTTATTCAAGCATTTCGAAAAATTTGTATCCACATATATATGGCATGCGTGATGATAACACTCTGCGTTTCACAAATCGTCATAAAAAAACTGTTATGAGCCTCACCCCCTGTCAATGTGACGTCGTTTTTCTACGGCTCCACATGAAATTATAATAGTTTTCGAATAAATATATGGTAATAAAAATACTGAGCTACATATGATAAGAATCTGCTTCTAAAAGTTGTTTGAGCTCAGGTGTAGATCTTATCAGTTATTAAGATGCTAATTTATAAAGGAAAAAATGTCCGAAAACTGGATTCTGTCTCGGAATTCGCTTCAAGAGTAATAAAACCTACGTACTACCCACTAAACTCGATTCTTCGTATGGTTTCAATGACACTCATTCTTTTCCTCCTTTTCCGTTATGTTCACTTTCTCTCCAGAGACGCTCTCAATGGAAAATGTTGACACGAAAGGTCTCATCGTGTCATCTGATACGAATCGGTCTATCGAACTAACATCAGTATCGAAAGTTCGAGAGATTTCCGAATCTAAAGTGAATCACGAACCACAAGTTAACTTTTAATTCTCATATAAATAATGGATAATTTAGCTTAAACGTGTTAAATGAAAGAGTCTTCATAAAGAGAATTGGCTTCATGCAAATTTTTATACACTGATTTATGTGAAAGCGCGCATACACAAAAAGATTACGTTTTTATTGAATGAAACTGCAGAACGTAACATAAAAATAATATTGCTCTCGATTTTCCGAGTGAGTTACATCACAATATAATACCAAAGAGTAATATGCAATTCAAAAAGAGAGCAAAATTAATTATGGACGATTTACTCTTACTTTCGCTCATTGTCTCACGCAATTTTTAAAATAACATATAAAATAAATATTTATATTATTACACAATTTTTCTATTTCATAGGCTCCATTGTCTGAAATAACAGAAAAGAAAAGCAAGGGCCATTTTTATGATGATTGATAAAAAATTTATATCTCCTCAGAAGTAATTATTTTATTCTGGTATAGACAGTGAAAAATGTTAACATAACCTAAAATTGTTCAAAAATTGTAAATCTTCTTTCAAATCTATACAATACCAATTTTCAGTGAAATATACGAACTTAACCTAAAATTGTTCAAAATTTGTTTATCTACTTTCAAATCCATTTTTTTTATTAAAACTGCCAATTACCGGTATAAAGCGTCAACAAAAACGAAAATTTAACAAAAATGGTGAATTTACTGAAACTGAATGATAATCTAAAGAGTAATGATATAAATATTTCCGGCGAAACCCGCTAGGTTAACCTACAATTGTACACAAATTTTGTATTTTCTTGGAAATCTAATGATTTTTCACTAAACATACCGATTTCCAGTGAAAAGCTCCAACGTAACATAAAAATTTTTCAAATTTGCGAATCTTATTCTTTAAAATGTTTGAAATACAATTTTTTCCAATAAAAAATAACAGTTTTCAACACACACACACACAAACACTTTGACGCAATCCGAAATTGTTCAAGCTTTCAAATTCTATAATTATGAATGAAATTAATCATTGCATTTGAATCTGATAATTTTGTACTAAAAATAGCAATTACTGACAAAAAACATTAATATATAATCAAAAATTGTTAAAAGATTCTAAATTTTATTCAAATTATAATTATTTTTTTGTTTGAAAGTACCAAATCTCGATGTAAAACAAAAACATAAGGTATAATTTGAGTTTTTGTTTTTTGAGATGTTATTGACGGCAAGGGTAATGAAATAGATTATTTGTAACGCACGCACGAAATGTTCGTTTTTCGAGGCATGTATTGAGTGTGGGAAGTGACCAATTCCAAAGCCGTGGTAAAAAGCGGTTATAAAAAGACTTTTTCTAGCTGCTGCGCTTGCGCTCTTTGAGCAAGAATACTTTTTCTAGCTGCTGCGCTTGCGTAGTTCCAGCCAGATTACTTTTTCTTGCTATTGCGCTTGCGCATTTCGATTCAGATTTACTTTTCAGGACTGCCGGAATAATAACCTCACTTCATTATGATTTAACGCTTGAGAGACTGATTGTGAGTAGTGAATAGTGATTGGACAAACTCGAAGTAATAAGTTACCATAAATGACTGATAAATTACCATCAATTTCCGATAAATAACTGAAAATTTCAGACATTTTAGGATACCTGAAATTTCCGGAAATTTATCAATTTTCCATAAATGTCCGGACATTTGGGAAATTTTTCAATTTTCCATAAATTTCCGGAAATTTTGGAAATTTTTTCCAAAAAGCTTTGGCTTTTCGGGTAGATCAATATAAATTAAGTTACTAGCATTCTTTTAACAGAAAAATCTTTTCTTTTGAACAATCTAAAAAAATATTTATCAATGATAAAAATATTGCACACAAACTTATAGATCATATGAGTTCATACGAGACAAGTGATGGAGGGAAGTGTACGTAGATGTATAATGGATGGAGGAGGTATATATTTTTAGATTAACATAGAATCCCCGTGTTGCTTTTTTTCTTTTTTCTTTTTGATTTGAACCGTAGTTTAAAAAAAAAGAGAGAAAAGAAAAAAGGAGAAAAGTGGACAAAATTCTCAAATATAGGGATTATAGGGAATTTTGAGAAAATAGGGGAAAAGAAAAAATAGCAGGCTGACTGTGATCCCTGGTAGCAGGAACAACTAGAAAAATGAGGAGAGTTGAATGTTGAAACATCACAAAGCAAAGACTTCATGCAAGAACTGAGATTACAAGCGGAAAATGACACTATAAGTAAAACAAAAGAATAACAGTACATGGAAGAAATACTTTCTCTTGTTTGATATTCGAAACGACGTTTCATGTTTGGGATTGAGGAACATCCCATCACTACAAATCGACAAAAACTGTTTCTCGTTATTGGTCGACAGGGCGACGAGACTAGGACGATTTGAGGATGTCTGAGTTTCGAAAAGAGAACGAATGGAGAGCTTGCATTTCTACGAGCAGCTATTGTTCGTTGGATTACGGAAACGACCCGAGAGGACGACGACACCCAACGATCCCTCTATTTTCCCGCCCTAGGGTTCGATCGTGTCCCGTCTACAAACAGGATCTGATTAAGCGAACGAGCAACAGTTCGAATTCGGAATCCGAAATTCAGGCTCACCTCGTTACGTAGGTAGATACGGTGGATACGTATGTACCTTCTCGCGAGTTGTCTGCTCAGGGCATTAGTACTGGTGCAGTGTGCTAAGTACTGCACACGTAGGTACTTGTATTTTGGGAGGTAGTTCGCCGCAAGCGAGACAAACCCAAGCACTGCACTGTACTAGACACACACCTCATTAACCCACATCGGCGTTTGGATACCAATTATCATGGGCTTCTAACTAACAATAAGGTCTGATTTTGGTTCAGTCGACACAGACCAATTATAAGTAGTATGGTATTGATACCAGTCCTGTGGTGCATTATCGGAGACATCTGTGGGTTCAAGAATGTTCTCCAAATCTGACTTGTTTAATGCTAGTGTTTGCGTGACTGCTTTTTGCAAGAAACAATTATTCTAAGGAGGATTAGAATATAGGCCAATATGCACTGGCATAAGCTAATGAGATATTGGAGGTCCAACTTTGATATCCTGATGAATAAGAGCAAACACAGTTTTAAATTTCCTTTTCTAAATTTGAATCAATGAGATTTTACTGTTCTTCAGAGAAAGTCCTTATATTTTTCATTAAGTGAATTCTAAATTTAAAATCTTAAAAAACGTTTGGCATTATTCGTTCAACCTAATATGCGAAATTTTTTATAACATTCCCAGTTGGTTCTGAAAAGTTATAAATCTTCCGCAAGTCAGAGTACGATCTAGGCAAATCTAAAGCATTACTTTTTGAAAGATCGATACTTTTTCAGATCGATATTGGTTTATAGGACAATTTAGGAACATAGGACTTTTTCTCCCACCCTGAAATTACAAACTTTCTAAAATATTCTCAGCTGGCCCTAAGAAGTTGTAAATCTTCCAGATATTTCCGAATATACTACTTCAAAAAAACTATGATTATAAAATCTATTATGTATAACAAATTAGTTATTATCGGCGCAATTCATATTTGCATTCAATACAACTTCGTATAGATCAATTTATTATACGATACGTATATATCTTGTTATTAAATATTTAAATAATCAAAAATCCTTTTAATTATTATTATCAAACTTTTATTAGTTTTACTCAAGCTAATTGGTAGTAGAATTTTTTTTTGTGAAAGGATATATTTTTTGTTAGAAGGATATCATGGCTTGTCTATCAAGTTGAATTATCGCGATAAGTCTTTGTGTATATTACGGGGGATTTAATAGTGACGTGAATTCTCAAAGTGCTTCGTAACCTTCGACACACCTAGTGAACGGCCTTTGATATGAAGTACACGCCACGCGACTTGATTTTACAACTAGTAAAGTTTTCCGACAAACTTTCCGACCAGAGAGTTCCGAGTTTACCGCTTTTTGTGCAAACAGTGTTCCCAACGTTAAACTTATTCAGCGGTAACTTTTACCTTGCATTTTTCTGCGGTCTATTTTCTCACGATGCAGTGTGCAACTACTAATGGAAAAGAGGGGCTTCCACTTCACACGCACATTATAATCTCTTATCTGAAAATGCCATTTAAATCATTATCTCAGAGGCACTCTGCAGATTTAACCTAATTTCATATAGTTATTCATTTTAATGGGAATGGATTTAACTCACATATCTACTGATGTATTATTGTGTTTATTACTCTAACCGTATTAATTTATCGGTGAATGCACTAAAATCAGATTAGTTGAACAGGTTTTCTGCAAAATACCAATTTAGAAACTCCCTTGTCAACCCGAAGATATGAATTTTTAACAAAAAAAGTTGAATATTCAACCCAAAAATATGAAATTTCTTCTAAAATTATTCAATTTTCAACCCAAAAGAGACGATATTTAAACAAAATAAATGAATTTTGAACGAAAAAAATATCAATTTTAAAGCTAAAAATGAAATAGTCACATTTCAAGTTTAAAAAATTAACTATCAACTAATAAAAAACAAATTTTCAACAAAATGGTTCAATTTTCAACCAAAGAAATGAATTTTTAACTAAAATGATGAATCTTAAACCAAAAAATGAATAAATAAATTTTTAACCAAATACTTGAATTTTCAACCGAAAAGATGAATTTTTTATCAAAAACGATAAATTTTTCATAAAACAGATGCATTTTAAACTAAAATCGATAAATTTTCACAAAAAAATAGAATAGTTAAATTTTCGGTTACAAAAATAAATTTAAAAAAAAATTTGAACCTAGGAAAAGAATTTTTAACAAAAAATAGAACAGTTCATTTTTAGTAAAAAAACTATTTTTTAACTAAATCAGATAAATTTTCAACGAAGAAGTTAAATTTTCAACCAAAAAGATGAATTTTCAACCAAGAATATTAAATTTCAATAAAAAAGATCAATGTTCCACAAAAAATGAAATACTCAAGTTGAAACGATGAATCTTCAACTATAAAATGAATTTTCAACCAAAAAGTTTAATTTTTAATCCAAAAAAGACAAATTTTCAACCCAAAAAATACACGAATTTTGAAGAAAACAGCTAAATTTGCAACCGAAGAAAGAATTTTTTAACCAAAAAGCTTAAGTTTCAACTAATAAGATCAATTTTTTGCTAAAAAGACGAACTTTAATTAACATAGTTGAATTTTTACTTACAACAGATAAAATTTCAGCTTAAAATAGATTTCAAGCAAATAAAATTAATTTTTTACTAAACAGATTAATTTTCAACTGAACAGATGAATTTTCAACAAAAAATAAATAAATTTCTATCAAAGTGATACACTTTCGGCAAAGCACTGATAGAAATGGTGGCGCTGATTTAACCATACGATCATTGGTTAAAAAATTATGAGTATATTTATAATATAATACGTATAATTCACTCACAAAGAGTATGAAATGCACTTACTGAAATATGATAAATACAACTTATTTATATTTCTGGTACAAAACCGTAATATATGTGTTGCTATCATGTGAAATGTGTAATTCTATAAACATTTACCTGAGCGAACTATCTCGAAAATGTTGTCATTTAGCAACACCCTTTGAATGACTGATTTACCCGACTCGTTTATTTTGTTTACAGCAGGCGCATCTCGTTCGCGCCTGCGCGTCTACCTTCATAAGCAACAAGAATCGGTTGGCCAAAACACGCATCCTGTATAGATGTATGCTGCCGTACAAACTAAAAAGATACATAAGTGACATTGTCGCTTAGGTCGACCTTTCCATTGCCAAGTTTAAGAGAATAACCCTAAACCGCAATGTCACTTATGTATCTTTTTACCTTGTACGGCAGTATATATACCAGCAATAAAATAGGGTTAATCTAATCATAAAGATTGTTGTACCATCTATTTATTTCTATCAGTGAGTATGGAATAGTTAAATTTTCAATTAAAAATAGTAATTTTTAATTGAGAAAAACACGTTTTCAACCAAAGATGTTAATTCTCAACCAGATCGATGAATATTCCCCAAGAAGATTAATATTCTACGACAGTGATGGAAATAAATAAGTGGTACAATAATATTTATGATTAGATGAACCCTATTTTATTGCTGGTATAGATACAGCCATGCAGGATGTCTGTTTTGGCCATCCGATTTTTGTTGCTTATGAAGGCAGACGCGCAGGCGCGAGTGAGATGCGCCTGTTGTAAACGAAACAGAGTCGGGTAAATCATTCATACAAAGGGTATTGCTAAACGAAAGCATTTTAAAGATAGTTGACTCAGGTAAATGTTTATAGAATCACACATTTCATATAATAGCAACACATATATTACAGCTTTGTACCATAAACGTAAATACTCTCTAAATCTGAATTAGTAAAAAACTACTAATTCGTAGTAGTTTTCTACTAATTCAAATAGCGCCGATTCGTTTACTGGTAATTAGTAAGAATCTACTAATTCAATGTGTAATAATAACTGACTAAATGAATTAGTAACTATATCTACTAAAGGAATTGGTAATGCTAGTACTAAATGAATTGGTAAATGTATGGCTGGTTACTATATCAAAGGGTAGTCTCAAGTAAATTTAAAAACTGTTTTTCCAACGAAGAGAAGTTTATTCAAATATATTATGCTATTATTAAAGTCGAATTAGGTCTGATTAAAAAACAAGTTAGTTCAATCCAAATGGAAAACAGGTTATTGTAATAATTAAAACTAGAATATTAATAATCTTAAAAGGTTTTACAAGACAAAAACAACTGCGAAGTCGTAACTGTTTTTACATTTTTATTAAATTTTTATTGCATACTTTTAATTAGTGTATCATGGTTAATTATTATTACAGTATAGCCAAATGAAGAAATCGTACCTTAAAAAACATTCCCTGACAATTTCAAGTTCTATCCAGATATGTCAAGTTTTTTTAAAAATAATTTTTTATAGCACGGAGCCATTAAAGTATTTCTCTTTTTTTAATCGACTCGGAATAAGTCCTCAGTTTCGCGAGTTTATTATAAATTTTTTTCAGTTTCTGGGGATTAAATAAATATTTTTAATTTAGGAATCTTTAACAAATTATATTACAAGATATTCTCAAATATATTAGCACCATTAAATACTTAAATCATCAAATAATACTAAAAACATAATCAATAATTTCTTAAATTTGTCTATTAAGTCTATGAATTTGAATGATAAACAAATTTTTATTTGATGGTTGACAGTTGAATTTTGAACTAAAAAAGATTAGCTTTCGACCAAAAATTGAATAGTTAAATTTGAACATAACAAATTAATTTTCCACAGAAAAAAACGGTTTGAACTAAAATGATGAATCTTTTACTGAAATAAATGAATTTTTAACAAAAGTGTAACTTTTAACCGAGTAGTCTTGCAAAAAAAAATTAATTTTAAACAAAAGAGTTCAGCTTTTAACTCATTAATTGAATTTGTATTCCAAAAAAGATGAATTCTGAACGAAAATTTAGTAGTTGACATAACAAATATTAATTTTTAATCAGAAACAGTTGAATTCGACAAAAAAACTACTTTTCAAAATGAGTTGAATTTTCAACTTGAAAAGATTTTTCAGTCAAGCGAGAGAAAAAATTGCAAACAAGCTGTTGAATTATGAATGAAGAAGATGAATATTAGAATTTTGAACTAAAAACGATCAATTTTCAAACAAAACTATAACAGATACATTTTCATTTAAAAAATTAAATACACTAAATTAAAATTTGCACGCTTCAAATTATGTAGATACTTTTATTTTAACGTATCCGCAGTTTAACAGTATAAGGTGGTTCAAAAAAGATTTTTTTGAAGACAAAAGAGTGTTAGATTCGGTTTAAAATTTAGGTTAGATAATAATTTATGTGACTCAGTAAAACTAGATCTGATGACTATAAGGGATGCCTCAAAAGCGTAAGTTTAAAACATGAAAAAATACTTTAAAATCTTCTTTAAAATAACCTCTTTATCCGTAACAACAACTAAATGAAAATTTTTAACCCAAAAATTCGACTCAGAAGTTGTAAATTGATTTTTAAAAAATTTTGAACATCTACGTATCTTTTAATGTATGTTCAGTGAGTTTTCTGCAAGTTAAAGATAAAAATTAGAGCCTTTCTCAAACTGTTAGTTGATTACGATATGGTACGTCGACTTTCATGTAACATAGTCTGCTATCAATATTATGTTTAAAAAAATCATGCTGACTGGAAATTACTAACTATTTACAAAAAGTACATAATTTTCAATTTTCCATAGACACTAGAAACTTTATTAAAACAAATAATTTTACATTCACTTGTTGTTACGAATAACAGAATTGTTTGAAATAAGACTATTATTCAACTTTTATCCTATTTGAAGCAACATTTTTAAGGCAGCACTTATAGAAATTTAGAATTTCCCGACCGAGTTTTCCGAGGCTAGAGGCATACTTTATGAATTTTCTCTTTATTATTAAAAATTCAAAAGCTGTTTTGACTAAGGAGAAACTTATTGTACAAAGCTAACAATCAGTCATAGCATTGATTTAAATGGAATATGTAATAATAATTTACATTCGGACATTTGGACAACTCCAGTGCACTCTTGAAGGTTAGCATCTTGACTTACTTGCAAATTTTAGAAAAAAATATATGAATAAGTGAATATTTGCTTTTTATACCTTCCAGTTTCGTTACACTGTATTCCTCGAAGATCTTGAATTTTTCTGAAAATAAATTTTAGTTAACCTAACTTTGTTCAACGACACTTTCCCAGTTCCCTTTAAACGCTTTAAACTATTCACCTAATTACTAATATTAAACAAAATCTTACCCATTTTAAAGAAGCTAAGATAAACGATTCATCCTGAAATCAATTTCAGTTCCAACCCACTCTTTGCCATTCACAAATAGGAACATTTTGGGAACGAACAATAGCTATAGTTATTCTAACCAATTTCACGAGTTAACATTTTGGTTGCATTGGAGAAATGGATGGAGTATTGACAAAACATTAACCTTTTTTATTTAAAACTCAAAAAAAGCAGAATGTATCTTAAAAATTGTTAAATTATGTTTCCTTAGCAATTCATTTCTACTCTTCGAATTAGTAAGTTGTTACTACTAAACAGATTAGTAGAATACCCTTAATAATTAATTTAGTAACATAAATTTTACCATTTCATATAGTAGAAAGTGATAAAATTACTAATTTAACAGTCAGATACAATGCTACTTACTGAATTAGTAAAATTTCTACTAATTCGGATTTAGAGAGTAAGTTTTCTTTACCATATTTTAGCAAGTGCATCTCATAGTTGATTTTTCAACCATAAAAGATCATTTACCCTCAACGAAAACTGTAATAGTTGATATTTGAACAACCAAAAATTTTAATTTTAAGCCAAAAACAGTCGAATTCAACCAAAAAGAAACAAAAATTTTCAACAAAATAGTTGAATCCTCAACAAAAACAGATTGATTTTTAACCAAACATTTGTGATTTTTAACCAAAAAAGATGCAATTATAATTGGGTCAGTATACGTCAGGAATATCAGGATCTGCAAGTGGTTTTTCGATTTTAGATAAACTTCATGAAATTATAGTGTTATATAAGAGACATTTCGGTTCCAAAGGATTTTTGAAAATTTTCAAAATTACGGGAGTTACGCCATGTTGAATTTCGGCATCACATTTTTTTGAAATATCTATATTTCTGCAACCATTAAACGAATTTGGATAAAAGTTGTAGGTTTTGTAGATTAAAGTATACGCTTCAAATTGAAAATTCCAAAAAAATTTTGGTTCTTAATTTTGACAAAAAAAATTACCAAAAAAAGTTTGAATTCAGTTTTTCATCAAGAAGGGAAAAAAATTCTCTTTTCTTGTTAAGACGATTCAATTCCTTATAATTTCACCTTTAATTTGAAAAAAAAAATTGATGGTGACTCTTCTAGATCACGAGATAATGGCATTTTAGTGGGACCGTGCGCTGCCACGGCGCTGCTCTCTCAGTGTCGCACAGTGAGAGAAGAGCACATTTTTGGACAAAACCGCCCGGCACGTACCATTTATTTAAAGACTTTCAAATTGATTAACAACTGACATAAATCGATGTAATAACTAACTAAAAATTATTTTTAGTCGGTTAGATTAACCAAAAAATTGTTAATAATGCTATAAATAAACTAATGAAAACTAAACTCATTTTTTCGTTATTTGCAATGATTAGCTACTTAAAATCCATAGAATTTGTATGACACACGACAGATACTAATGTGCAATTACAATTAGTCAAAAATAGTCGACTTTTAACAACTATTTAAACATTTTTTGTAAACAAATACACATTTCGACCATTTTTTCAAGATTTTATTGCGTAATCAACTAAGACTTTGCATACAATAATGACAAAATGCGCAATTTGTCTATAGAAAATATTTACTAAATTATTCTCAGTCGGTTAGATAACAAACAAAAAAAGTGCTTTCTGAGTGAGTTCCCCTTGCCTTTCACATATTGGGGTGCTTTCTGAGTGAGTTCCCCTTGCCTCTCACATATTGGGGTGCTGTCTGGATGAGTTCCATTGGCCTCTCACATATCGGGGTGCCTTCTGAGTGAGTTCCCCTTGCCTCTCACATATTGGAGTGCTGTCTGGATGAGTTCCCTTGGCCTCTCACATATCGGGGTGCTTTCTGAGTGAGTTCCTCTTGCATCTCACATATTAGGGTGCTGCCTGAGTAAGTTCCCCTTGCCTCTCACATATCGGGGTGCTTTGTGAGTGAGCCCACATTGCCTATCACATATTGGGGTGCTGTCTGGATGAGTTCCCCTTGCCTCTCAAATATCGGGGTTCTTTCTGAGTGAATTCCCCTTTCCTCTCACATATTGGGGTGCTGTCTGAGTGAGTTCCCCTTGCCTCTCACATATCGGGTGCTTTCTGAGTGAGTTCCCCTCGTCTCTCACATATTGGAGTGCTTTTTCTCTAACTGTTCGTAATAAAATTATGAACAATAATGTTCATAAACAATTTTTGTTAACAAATACACATTGTGATCATTCTTTTAATCAATTGACTAATTTTCTTTTAAATGAATTAGTATTGTCTTGCCAAAAACCCTGGTTGTTATGTTTTTCATAGCTTCAAAAGCTCTTAATTACAATTATAAGATTCTGTTTAAAAAATTGTTTGTAAAAAATTGTTTATTCAATAAAAATATTTTCTATAGACAAATTGCACATTTTGTCATTATTTTATGCAAAGTCTTGGTTGATTACGCAATAAAATCTTGAAAAAATGGTCGAAATGTGTATTTGTTTACAAAAAATGTTTAAATAGTTGTTAAAAGTCGACTATTTTTGACTAATTGTAATTGCATATTAGTATCTGTCGTGTGCCATACAAAATCTATGGATTTTAAGTAGCTAATCATCGCAAATAACGAAAAAATGAGTTTAGTTTTCATTAGTTTATTTATAGCATTATTAACAATTTGTTGGTTAATCTAACCGACTAAAAATAATTTTTAGTTAGTTATTACATCGATTTATGTCAGTTGTTAATCAATTTGAAAGTCTTTAAATAAATGGTACGTGCCGGGCGGTTTTGTCCAAAAATGTGCTCTTCTCTCACTGTGCGACACTGAGAGAGCAGCGCCGTGGCAGCGCACGGTCCCACTAAAATGCCATTATCTCGTGATCCAGAAGAGTCACCATCAATTTTTTTTTTCAAATTGAAGGTGAAATTATAAGGAATTGAATCGTCTTAACAAGAAAAGAGAATTTTTTTCCCTTCTTGATGAAAAACTGAATTCAAACTTTTTTTGGTCATTTTTTTGGTCAAAATTGAAAACCAAAATTTTTTTGGAATTTTCAATTTAAAGCGTATACTTTTATCTACAAAACCTACAATTTTTATCAAAATTCGTTTAATGATTACAGAAATATAGATATTTCAAAAAAATGTGATGCCGAAATTCAATATGGCGTAACTCCCGCAATTTTGAAATTTTTCAAAAATCCTTTGGACCCGAAATGTCTCTTATATAACAATATAATTTCACGAAGTTTACCTAAAATCGAAAAACCACTTGCAGATCCTGATATTCCTGACGTATACTGACCCAATTAATAGATGAATTTTCAACCCAAAAAGACGAATTTTCAACCAAAAAGAAGAAATTTTTAACAAAATTGACGAATTTTCAATAATATAATAAAATTAACTTCAACTTCATATTATCGAAAACTGACTTGCTGAAATTCGCTGATCTGTAGGAAACCTGTTTAAGCCTTAAAGCCTCTAGTAGAGCTTTGAAAGGTATATAACATCTGTAAATATTAAGAAACACAATTTCACTTTTTTTAGAAAAATAGTAAAATCGCAAAATATCATTTAAATAATAATTAAGATAAGGGTTAACAGCAGTGGCTTTAAGTTGATAAACGTAAATTAATTTTAATAATAGCATATGCCGTATATAATGCCTATAGTATTTAATGCATTAGTGTATGTGAAACACGATAGCTCATTTCTTATTTTATTTTTGAGCTCGCTATGCCTGGGAGTGTAAAAATCATATACGGGCTAGCGTGATTGGAGAAAATTGCTAGGGGTCGACGAAGCTGAGATTGGATTTCATGACATCGGAAACGCAGTTACCAGCGAAGGGTACACCTTGATTTTTTTTTCACGCGAAGTATGAAGGAATTTGATAAAGACTAAGCCACCAATGTGGTTAAAGGGCACGTTGAGTAGGTGACAAGTTATGATGCAAAAACACCCTGCAATCGAAATCAAATTAGGTGTTTTAAACTCTTCAATCCCTTTTATATGGATTATGGAGATAACTTATCGTAAATTTGAAAATTTTACTTCATTTCTTATTTTATGCAGTTTTAATATCGACCTGGAGTCAATTTCATCGGTATTCTAACTTTATGGCATTTCCCTGGGGCAATTTTCCCTATGAGAAATTACCTAATATTTTTTATGTGTTTTCATAAAGCAGCTAATTTGAAGCAGTGATGGGATAAAACGTTTACTATCGTCGAATTTAGACTCTGTATACATAAGCTCTACGTTTATTTATTTAAAATGTAACCAGAATGCAACAAAATTCGTGGTCATTTCTGAGAGAATTGAAACATTCAAAGCTGAAACTTTTTTAATTTAAAGTAATTAAAAGTATACTGCAAATAAGGGCAGTCAAAATAAAACTCCTCTGAATTCAAAACATTTGAAATAAAAACTTGATACATTTGAAATTCAACAGCGTTAAACTATATTGCAATATTTTTAGATTATGATCTCATTTAATGAAATTTAAAGTAATTGGAAAGGTTCCTCGAATGATTTTTTTTTAATTCCCAATTTAAAAAAAAATGTGATATGCTTTCCTGTTTTTTCCGGTCTTAAAAAATTGCCTGTCATTTCCCGCAGCTTTCACGGTCCAGCAACTACCCTGCGCTTGCTTGACTTGAAAAGTCTTGGTTTTTTGATTGAACTAAATATTTTGCCAATGTAACCCACCATTTCGTACTCTAACACCGGAAAAACGATATTCTAATATTAAGATTGTCATATTCTTACAGGCATATTCTTAGTAATATTCTTAATGAAGTAAGCGAAATCCTTACTTTAAGAATATCTTCTAGCCAAAGGGAAAAAATATTCTTAAAATGAGAATATGAGTGGGGAAAGAAGAAACGCGCAAAGGATAGTGCGCCTTGCTCTGTTCAATCAGTTTTTTCAATGTTTTGTGCGTATCAGTTTTGTGCGGTCAGTTTTTCGCATTCGTAATTATTAACAAGCGTGAAGGAACGCAACAAATTGTAAGGGTATATCGCGTGTGCACATCCATCTCCTTCTCTTTATAGAAAATGTTAAAGTGCAAAATGTCTGATGTCACATTGAGGTTGAATACCGGCGTACCACACCGAGACATAACCTCTCTACATTATTTATTTGTTGACATGTGACATCAAACTTTTCTCACATTAACGTTCTCTGCGAAGAGATAGAGATAGAGCTAGAGATGTACACATGCGATTTATCCTCAGAATTGGATGCATTTCTTCGAGCTCGTCACTTATTATCCAATTACTGCGACAGATTTCAGATGAAAAATGGAAGAAGTGAAAACGTGGCTAGAAGACCACCAACTTGGCGAGCTTGTCCACTTATTTGAATATAAGTATTAAGAATGATTTTTTTACAAGTTATTTTGTGGATTGACTTCTTTTAAAGTTATTTTTTTCTTTGTTTTTGTGTGTTTAATCTCTTTTCCAGTGGTGTAGTCCTAAAAGAAAAAGTGGCCATTATTTTATGTTTTTATTTCAGAATTCAGTTTGTTTGTTTAAAAATTCTATTACTTGGGAAAATGTAATTATTTTGTTGAAAACGCAACTGCGTTGTTCATCTCTTTGGTTGAAAAGTTAACTATATTCATGGAAATTCGTTTCATGTTTGGTCGAAAATAAACTGTTCTCAACTGATAGTAAAACTATTCCATTTTTGGTGAAAATTTATCTTTTTCAGTTAAAAATTTAACTATTTGGTTAAAATTTTATCTTTTTTAGTTCAGAGTTCAAATTTTTGGTTGAAAATTCATGTATTTTGTTCAAAATTAATATATTTTGTTCAAAATTCGTCTTTCTTGTTAGAATTTTAATCTTCTTGGTGGAAAATGTATCCTTTTTGGTTGAAAAAAGCAATTGTTTAGTTGAAATATTAACTGCTACATGCTTCGTTGAGAATTCATCTCTTTTGGTTGAAAAGTCCATTATTGTACTTAAACATGAACTTTTTTGACAAAAAAATAATTTTTTATATTCGAAAAGTCAACTATTTGCTTTTAAATTAACTTTTATGTTCAAAATTCTACTGTTTTGTAGAAAATTCATCTTTTTAGCTTAAAAATTCAACAGTTTGGTAGACAGTTGAGCTATTTGGTTGAAAATTAAACTTTTTGGTTGAAAAATCATATTTTTGGGTTGAAAGTGTAAATTTTTGTAGATAATTCGTCTTTTTGACGTTCAAATTGAAAAAAAAAATTTTGGAAATTCATGTATTTTGTTGGAAAGTCGTGTTTTTTGTTAGAAAATTAATCTTATTTGTTCAAGATACAAGCTTTTGGTTAAAAATTCAACCATTTGGTAGAAAATGTATATATTTTGTTGAAAAGTCATCTTTTTGGGTACAAAATTATTCATGTGTGTTGAAAGCTCAACTTTTTCGTTGAGAATTCTACTATCTTCTTGAAAATTCATCTTTCTTGATTGAAAATTATCTTTTTTGTTAAAAGTTCATTTTTTCCGATTTCAAGTCCACTGTTTACTAAATCTTTGTTTGCTGAAAATTCAACTATTTTTTAAGAAATTGAACTATTTTGTAAAAAATCGAATTATTTTTAAAACATTCAACTATTTCGTTGAATTCATCATTTTCGTTCAAAAATTCATCTTTTATGGTAGAAAAGTCATCCTTCTTGGTTGAAAATTCATCTTTATTGATTGAAAAGTAACTTTTTTTTGAAAAATCAACTGTTTTCGAAATAATTCGTCTTTTTGGCTTGAAAATTTTACTATTTGGTTGAATCTTTTCCTATTTTTGAGAATACTCGTCTGTTTTACTGGAAAGTTCATCTATTTTATTGTTAAAGAAATCGTTCGGTTAAAAATTATTATTATATTTTTTTCGAAAATACGTCTTTTTGTGTTCAAAATTCATCTCTTTGGATAGAAAATCTTTTCTGGTTGAAAATTCAACTATTTTTTTGAAAATGCAATACATATTTCAGTTTGAAATTAGACGAATTTGAAGTGTTTGTTTAGTGTCGTATAGTTTAATGTCATTCTATCCATGTTTTCCTTGTACAGGAGCTGATGGCAATACCTATATTACTTTCAAGCATTGGCTGCAAAGATATCAGTTTTATTTGCTATTTTTTACATCAAGTTCTCGAAGCTTTTCTTGTAATTGTCACGCATAAGTGGTACAGTACCTACAGTTAAAAATTAACTAAAACTTTCTGTTATTTACAGTGAAATAAAATAAAATTGAATAAGACTGCTACAATATATATAGATCTATAAGTATATATACATTATATATTTTCATTTGTGTGTTGTGTATAACGTAAAATTGCAATGTAATAATTTCAATAATAATTTATATTGTATTATTTACCACAAAAATATTTTTGAAATAAAAAGTATTCAAATCTTACTATAGTCTAAGATTAACTGTACCTCATTATCTTATAGATAAGAATATATATTCTTAATGTGAGAGGGCCTCTATTGTACATTAAGAATATATTGACGCCTATTTAAGTTGCAAATATTCTTAAACTTAGTGGGAAATTCTTACAATTAGACAAGAATAAATATTCTTAAGGGAAGAGGGCCTTCATCGTACATTAAGAATATATTCTTGGCGCCTATTTAAGTTGTAAATATTCTTAAACTTAGTGGGAAATTATTAAAATTAGAATATCGTTTTTTCGGTGAAACTCAAATAGATATGGGTCATTTTTACATAATTTATGTTTTGACATATCAACTGTTTATCGTAGGCTGTGTTTTTTGAATACATATCTCATTTTTCAACACTTGTTCGGATGAAAATGACTAATTCGTAATTCAAACTCTATGCAAGCCATGTAAATTTCTTACATACAAAGTTAAGCCACCATATATGTGTGTCTAAAACTCGTAACAATCGTTTTCATAAAGTTTTCCGGTTATATTTTGTTAATTAAATTGGAATTGACCTTTATTTTCATGTAACACAAGTCTTGAAGGCGTCCAAAAAATGTTCCAAAAGAAAAAAGCTAATTAATTTCTTAATTCGCTTTCTGTAACACACTGGAAGGTATCAAAAAATCGATTTGTAATTTAAAATAAACAGTAGGGTTACGCGTAAAAACTCGCCAAATTGCGTGTAGATGAGCCTTAAGATTCTTGTGTTCCTGCAAAAATTCCAAGTCATTCGGGATGACACAGTAGGCTCTACAGCGGAAAAAATTGCTGACACCCCGAATAACACTAATTAAGGACATATAAATATTTTTTACGTACGGATTTTTGAATCGTAGTACTATTAAAAGTCACTGCTGACTTTAAACGTGATTATTGGTTCCCAAAAGAAGTGAGAAACTTTTTTAAAAACCTGTTAGAAAGCTTATAAAATTACGCGCCGAATGAGCCCAATAGAGATATTTTTGACTTTCTGAAGAGAATATACTGCGTGAGAAGTTTAATAAAAAATGCAAGAATTTCTCGAATTTTGTACCTTGACTTCAACTTGTGCCATGACCCAGGAAAGTTAGAACAAAAATCTGAAATTTGTACCACACGTTGTTTAAGGTCTTGTCTTTAATTTAAGCTAATAAAACTTTTAAAATCTTGACGGGTTCTCGAGATACGACTAAAAATGTCCAAGCGTATCTACACCGAATTTCAGTCGCTTTAGCAGCAGACATTTATTGTCTGGGCTTAAGTTAAAGATCAGATTTCACAGATTACGTCTTGTTAATTTCAGTTTTTTTCCATAAGTATCCTAACTCGCAGCACGAGTTGAAGTTAAGAAACAAAATCTGGGAAATTGATGGCGATCACCACTCTGGCGGTCGACAGTTCACCGACTGAAATTTGACATTTGAAACCTGGAGTTTTTAGTCGTATCTCGAGAACCGGTCAAGATGTTTAAAATTGTATTAGCTTAAATTAAAGATAATACTATGAGACAAGGTGTGATACAAATTTCAGATTTTCGTTATGACTTTCCTAGGTCATGTCACAAGTTCAATTCGATTTACAAAATCCGAGAAATTCTTCCATTTTCTTTTTAAACTTCTCATTTGGTATTTTCTCTTCAAAAGATCAAAAATATCTCTATTACAGCTTATTCGACGCACAATTTAATTAGCTTCCTAACGGTTTAAAAAAAAATTGCTTACTCCTTTTTTGATCGAGTCATCGCGTTTCAAAATCAGCAGTTATTTTTAATAGTACTTTCGCTGATCGTACCGACAATTTCCGACGGTCGAGTGTTTTTTTCGGCTAACAACAAAAAAATACGCTAGTGGCTGAGCGCGCACTTTATGTGGGCGCTAAGAGACTATGAAAAATTGTTTTTTGCCCGACTGCGTTAGAAGCTCGACTTTTTCGTTCATGCGCGGTGGACGGAAAATCGTCGTTTGTGCTCTAGAGCCAAAACAAGTTCAAGAAGTGCGTCTTAGGACGAAAAAAATATTTAAAAAACTCTCTATTCTCCGCTCGCCTCGCAAGACCTCAAAATACAAATTTGAGAGAGAAATGGAATGTTTTTATTACATTAAAAAAATTTGATTAAGAAATCTAAACGTGCACGCTTAGTCCCAAGCCTAAAAATGGTAGACAATAGCGTTTATGGGCAAAATTGTAGTTGAAATATCACTCTTTCCAGCTGTATCTAAGGATCTGAGGATGTCCTATAACTTTTTTTTTTAGGAAATCAGTCCTAAACCTTTCGTGAAAAATCCAACTTACCCGGCGGAAATTACCTTCCCGCCTGCTTTCTGAGTGTTTGTTAAAGTGCATAATTTTTATGACACTAACATGAATTTTTTCCTATTATTTATTTATAAAAAGATATTGCAAAAGCGTCAAATTTTGATGTTTTCCAAAAATTAGAATATCTCTGGAAATAACTAACATTTTCAGGTATTTGGATATTTTTAGAACATTTCCCCTGGATTTTGCCCTAGGGTCGAACTTGATTAATAATAATAATATCGATATAGTGAAATTATTATTAATTGTTTTTATTACTTTATCAATTATTAAAACTGCTGATACAAATAATAATATTAATAATATTCAAACTGAAAACGTTTTAAACTTGAAGCCATAAAGGTTTTTTAAACTAAATAATATTACATTTAAGTTATTATTTTTTTATTCTGAAATTTATATTGTCTCATAACATTAATTAGTAGCTAAAAAATACAACAATCGTATACAATTATCTGGTAAACCTTTATAACTTATTAAATATTTGGAAACAAATATAATTAAGGCTGCTGAATCCTGCTTGTTAATTATTATTGTCATCTATTAGTGCTTACCTTTGAAATGAATGAATTGATTTTTAAAATATATTTGCTAAAACAAGAATCTTTTTATTTAGGAACCTTTTACCCTGAACAAGTTTACAAGTAAATTAATTTCATTAGGTTAATTTAGTTGCTTTATTTTGTTAACAACATCTTTACACGATTTTACAAGACCAACTATATCATTATATTAAACTATATTCTTATAAACAAAAGATGTCACACAATATTCTGCAAAATAAAAATTAATTTGATTAATTGAGTAATGATTATACTATTTCATTTTACATAATTATAAATGCATAGAAAACATAAATCAAAATAGAAGAGGCTAGGATCAAAAACATTATGAATGTTCCCGTCGTTTTTAAATCCGCAAATAAACAGTTTTAATAATAATGTTTATTAATCTGATTATGGTTTTTCTCAAAATAAAAACTTTTTTTCTATCTCCTTAATATTACGGAGGAAGGCCATGAAATCGTTAATGTCCTTTCCCAAATTATCCGAGCGCCAAAAAGCCATCGAATAATTGAATGAATGCCGTTATCTCCGAGTTGACGGTATTCTTGTCCGTTTTCCTGTGACGTATTCGGCCATCTATTTTCTAGTTCGCAAAGTTACGGTCGACTTTCCCCAGTGAACGGTACTCTTGAAAAATAATTCTCGACAATATATTTCAGTCAATGGTATTTTGCGATGATTATGCAATAATTATTTTATATAATATTACAATTTCTCAAAAAAGATTATCAAATAGCTGAATATATCATCTTTATTTTTGTCATAAGAGCTCTTTAATTAGTGCCATACTTTGTGTCTACTCCAATTTACAAATTTTCCCTTATGTGGCTAACAATGAAAAACTATTTGCTGGAAGTAAAGTTGAGTAGAGCATTAACGTGACTTTGAAACGTTCGAGGCGGCACGGCAGGAAAAAAGAGTTATGTTCAGAGAACCTGTTCACGGGTGAAGAAGAAAGTTCAAAGAAACACGCGATTGCGCAAGCTTGATATCAATTGCATACGTCGGTAAACTGCTTTATAGGTAAGCATCATGATTCATCGACCGATATCACCACTTACACCAACAAAGGGCTTGTCATGTTCTCACGTCGCAAATTATTAGAAAAAATTACGTAAAATATGCCAATAGAATTTTGCACATAGCCAATGAAAACTTCCATTTAACTCACATTCTTTGCTGATAAAAACAAAAAAGATATAACATCGCTGTGAAAAGCCAAGCTTTATCGATCGTTTACGATGATTTATGTGCATTTTTAATGACTTTACAACACACGTTTTTTATCTTCACGGAGAAAAATGTAAGATCATTTTCGCCATCTAGATGAGCACACCGACTATATTGCGGGGTCAACTATAGGACAGCCCTGGAAGATAGCTAAAACGACTATCCCTAAAAAGTTTAAACAAGATGTTCCAGTCGATCATCTCAGAGGGTAAACTTGGACTTCTCGAGCTTGGGCGTTGACCAGCTTCGGAGCAGGTCGGAGTGCTCTGGCGTGCACCAGTGCAGGATAACCGAATTCGCTATAACTATTTCAGTTTGTCAAAACGACTGTCTGTAGATAGTTGAGCTTACTAATATATTTTGTCATGTCTACTAACAAATTGGTAGGTATAACTGTTTTCTTTTTGTTACAGGGACTAATTAAAATATCTGTCACTATACTATCGAAATCTGACTTAAAACGATTACAGTGGGAACGCAGGCATCTTTTTTTTTGGGACATCTTAGGGAGGCATCATACTTTGCGTGACCTGTTTTTCAATAGGATAACTTCATGCTGTCACTTAATTTCCATAATTCCTTGACTTTTCCCTGATTTTTCTTAGACTAATTTTTCATTTTAATATTCAAACACGAACACTCTAATCTGGTCACATTTTTAATATATAATCTTTCATAAATTCAATAATTTTAGACTTAAACTTGTCGATCTTTTATTTATTATTCTCAGGGCCAATATAGCTTAATTCACTCGAAAAAAAGTTACATATTTAAACTGTAGAAGTGACCAAAAGCGACTAATTTCTAACTGAAAAAGTCACTAAAAGTGAATATTTTGCATATTCATTATATGACTAATGTTCTTTTGAATTAAAAAGTTAAGGAGAATTCGATTCATAAAATGAATAAAATTCATGAAAATTCAAGGTAAATGAAAAAAAATCAAGTGAATTTAAAACAGTTCAAAAATATGAAAAACTTCCTTGAATTCAGTAAGCTTAATTGTAACGAGTTTAGACAAATTCAAGGGAATACAAAAGAATTTTATGAAATGCCTAAGAATTAACAAATTCAAATTGAAAAAAAATTGAAATTCTCTTCAAATCTTTGAAAGCATCGAGAGCTTTTAAAATCCCTGCAATCTTCGGAAACCTTATAAAATCCCTTGAAATCCTTTAAAATATCTCCAAACATTATAGGTCCTGTAAAACTGTTCTACGTCTCCCAAAATTCTAGTAAATTCTTTACAATCGCATGAAAATGTGTTCAAATCTCCTAAAATCATTACAATCATTGGAATCCTTTGACATTTTGTAATCTCTTGAAAATTAGCCTTGGATTTTTTTTAAATACCCTCAAATATCTCAAATCCTTTGAAATCATTTGAAATTTCTTGAAACTTTACAAAGCTCTTGAAAATGCCTGGGAATCTTTTTAAATATCTTAAAATATTTCAAATCCTTAGAAATCCCATGCAATTTCTAAAATGAATTGGAAATTCCTTGGGATCTTTTAAAATAATACCCTAAAATATTGCAAAGCCTGTGAATTCTTTTGATATTCCTTAACATTTTTTAAGGCTCTTGGAAATTTCTTGGGATTTTAAAAAATACCCTAAAATCTTTAAAATCCCTTTAAATTATTGAAATCTATTAAACACTTCTTAGATACTTTTAAGATGCCCTAGAAGATTTGAAAATAATTAATGAAAATTGATAAATAGTTTACCAATTCCATTTAAAATCAGGCAGAGACGTCCAGCTTATTTGGATGTCTACGGTGAAAATAAAGAAACACGTATTTCATAGTTTTATCAATTTTTTTTTAATTTTTACGATTATTCCAAGATTACCTGAGAATTCTCAAAAATGAACAGAATTTTTTTTAGAAATACTCTTTCAATTTATCTCGAAAACCCCATTTTAATTTTTTGTTAGAAATAGATGGTGATATTTACTAAAAATGTTCAGATAAAAGTTTACACAACTAGAAAAGTTCTGCAAAAAATACCTCTTGCTATTTTGTGATATCTTGCATCGTTCACGAGAAAAATTCAAAAATTATATTTAAAAAATATTTTGTTGGCCTCAAAAATGGTTAAACCCGCATAAATCTCATAAGATGCTTTCCTTATATATAAGCAGAAACTGTAAATAAATATGGGGGGAAAGGTGGGAAAGAAAGATTTGAAAAACATGAAAAAAAAATTTCAGGAACCCCCCAGCATCTTATTTGTTTCTGTATTTTTTTAAATTTTCTGTGGATATAAAACATATTTTTTTTCTCGCTAAGAATGCAAGATATCATAAAAGAGAAACAGATATTTTTTGTGAAACTCTACTACATGGATGCGTAAACTTTTATTTTAGCATTTTTTTTCTTTGTTTCTGACAAAAATGTGGAAACTCGATTTTTCCGTTATAACTTTTTCAATCTGAAGCAGTCCTTTACCAAAAACAAAACTTGAGAGATATGTTGTAAATATTACCATCTATTTCTCAAAAAATATATATACAATTCCCACCTCAAATAAATACAATATCTTTAATATCTGAGGGGTCAGAGGCACAAAAGTGGGTGACCAATTTTTTTTTCAAAATGAGTTCTCCTGCATTTTCTAATAAAAATGGGTATCCCCGATAAGTAGGCGTTTAAAAAAAACTTAAGCTGTTCGAAGTTTTTTAACAATTATTTAACAAATTCAAGCTAGGTACTAACTGCGGTGGTTATGAGGTACAGAAGGGGGTATCTGTACATTGGATCTTATGTAAAATCGAGATTCGGCTGGTAACATGTGAATATATTGAAGCAAAACTGAACGTACAGCTATTTTGCGGTTATTGGTCAAAAGTAGAGAGCTCAGCGGAGGTTTTCTCCTGAACGTATTTCCCGTATGATGAAAAACATTTTATTCAGAAGCGAACACGTGTTCGAGCGCGCATGATGTTTGCGGTCATCATTATTTTTCTCCAGTAAATTATAAAGTTTCGAAAATCTACCAAAGAACATCATGATTTGTAGGGTTTTCCAAATCGTACAATGAGAACTAGAAACCTACACAAAGAAAATTGGCGTTGATATGCCACGAAATCCAAGAAGGCGAGAGAAACGTCGCAGCGGCCACTAATAGATACTCCCTTTTGTACCTTACAAGCCTTGCAAGCCTTACAAGCCTTACAGTTAACCCCTAGCTATCTTTGAAAAACTTTGGAATACTTAATTATTTTTGGCTCAAATTTTCAGGGAGAGCGTATTACAGGTTTCTGGAAAAATCAATTTCTGATTGTAACGAATACTGCAGTATTTTGCAAATGCAAACGTTTTTCCGCCGCAGTATAACATTTATTTACTGTTTTAACCCCATTTTGTACCAAGACCCCTCATCTGTGCTCGGTTAAAAAATATTGCATTTTTGAGAATTCGCATGTCATCTTCAAATGATTCTAAAAAGTAACAACAAAATTTTGTTTTCAAATTGGGCAATGCGTGTCCCTTTATTTTCATTCTAGACTGATATACCGAAATAATAAATTATCATCACCATGACCTAGACTTTTCTTGAAATTTGGCCTCATTTGAAATGAAATTGGTGAGATATAGATCTGAATTAAATAGTGATTAGCCGATAGGTTATTATTCTTTTGTCACTTCTTTTGCCATTTTTTAAGAAATCCCTCAATTTCCCTGATTAACAAAATTCTCCAATTTTTCCTTGATGTCCAGGTTTTCCTATACCTGCGACAAGCCTGAATAAACCAATATTGTTCATTTTATGGAAAAAAAACTATCGTAAATTCGTGTTTAATTAAACCGGATGCCAATAAAGCTGTGTTGTGGTTTAGAGATAAAATTGGATCCCTCATGAATGATTGTCGAAATGTTAATTAATGAAAAACAATTTAGATCATGAGCAACGTTGTCATCAGTATCGGCACGACGGCGTCGTACCACTGGTTAATTCGAGACTAACCTGTTTGCCTGTTTGTCCCCATTTCCAGCGGAAAACGTTCTAGATTAATCACTGGGGAATTGGTAGAAGAGACAATGGCGTTGATGGTAAATTTGAAACGAGGACGTCAAGGGATCAAAGGTAGGAGAGAGTCTAGGGGTCGTCGGGACGCTGATTGGTGCCCATTCAGATAGAAACGGGTTTTTCGGCTTTCACGAAAAGCTTCAGATTTCGAAAGAATTGCTACGTTGCTCCTATTGATTTTAGGTTTCCGCTACACGTATTTTATTTCGATGGCTCTCACCAATTTTCGCGAAAAATAGGCGTTTCAGGATAAATCCAATTGAAGATGATCAAAGGAATTCTTTTTTTATAATCAGGGATATATATTTCAATCATCGGAATTTGAAATCGTTAAATTTAGAAAGCTTGAAATTAAACTTTTTTTTGTACCTGTATAAAATCTTGAAATGGTACGACGTACATGTTCAAAAATATAATAAACTAAAACATTTTAATTGAGAATAAAAGAAAAACTACTCAAATTCTCCATATTTTGCAATTAGACAAAACCCGGATAACGTTCAAGAGGACTTAAGCGCTTGTCAGCCCATACTTTATATATCGCAAAATTGAGCACAGTTGCTGTCGCTGACGTGAGATAATGAATTACCCGGCTCTTCCGGTCAAATTTTTCCACCAAATAAAAATAAAGCCTATCTCTGCAAGCAACCTTTTTTCATGCTGGCGTTTCTCAACTTTGCTGTGGGTGTAGCAGACTGCGCGAACTCCGGAAAATTATTTTTTTTTTTATTTACTTCGTTGCCGACATCGACCGTTTTCGTTCGAAGGTAATGAACGATACACATGAACCGCATGAACGATCGTATAGGCGCGCATAATTTCCGCATCCACGATTATTTGCTCTCGTTCACCGATCTACTTCCTCCTATATATCAGGGTAGCTAGCCGTACATCAGGGAAACCTGAAAATCAGGGAAACGTCAGAGAAAAGTTTAGGATTTGAAAAAAAAACTTGCAAAAGTCAGGGAATTTCTATGAAAGACACTTTAAATAGCTGTCAAGGATAATACATTTAAAAAAAAATTATCTTAGTTTTAAATTCGACGTGTTCAAATTATAAGATTCCATCTCAGAGAAACCAAATGAGAAGGTGCTAACTCGTGGAGACCAAATAAAAGATGCCACAGAACGGAGGGCGCTGACGTCCCCAATACAGTCCTTGTAATTTGGATAATTCAGGCTGTTTTATTCCGTTTATAAAACATTCTATATTGATATGTTACAAGATTAAGATTCTGGTCCTTTAATATTAATGGTCAGGGAAAATAAAAAATTTATCAGGAAAAATGTATGGAATTTTGAAAATGAAGTTTGCGGCCATCATGATATAATATTCTTGTTAGTAATTAAGTTGCTTTGTATTCCTTTTTCTATTTTTTTCAGTTGCTTTCCTCCGGCGATTATATCTTTAGTTAAAAATATTATTCTTTGATTGCAAATCCAACAATTTTATTTAAAAAGCCAATCTTTTTAGTTGAAAATTCCACTATTCAAGTGGGAAATTCACTTTTTTGTTGAAAATTCAAATTTTGGTTTTGAAAATTCAACTGAAGTCTTTTTTGGATGTAATTTCATCATTTTCCCTAAATTCGTGTTTTCGGTTAAAAATGTATTTCTCCCTCTCTAGAAATTTCATCTTTTTGCTTAAAAATGCAACTATGTAGTTGAAAAGTAATCTTTTTTGGTGATACTTAACTGTTTTTTATTTATAATTAAGTTTTTTGTTTGAAATATGTACTATTACATTATTCGTCAAGAAATAATTTTTTGTTTGCTTATTTTTTGAAAATTAAGTCTTTTGACTGAAAATATAACTATTCCATTTTTGGTTGAAAATTGATTATTTTTCTAATTGAAAATTCAACTAATTGGGTTAAAGTTGAAACACTTGGCTTGACTTTTTTTTAAGGTTCATGTCTTCGGTTGAAAATGTAACTTTTCCATTCTTAGTTGAAAATTGATCATTTCCAGTAAAAAATTCGTTCGACAATTTGGATGAACTTTTTTTATTTTTCGACTGAACAATCTTTGTTGGTTGGAAATTTGCTTTTTGGTTTAAAAATGCAACTTCTCAATGGAATGTAACTATTATTGGTTGAAGTTTAATCTTTTTTTTTTTTTTTTTTTGAAAATTTGACTTTTTGGTTGAAAATTCATCTTTGTATGTTGACATCCCCCCGCGGCTTCTCTCATTCCAAACCGCTACGCGGCATCAATTCTCGGAAAAAACAAATCGGGTTTGCTGAAATCGGGGTCGGGGTGTATTTTATTGCAAATTAAACTTTTTTGTTTAAAAAACATCAGGGACTTTTCGAAATTAGGTTTTGCAGAAAAATGCCATTCAGCGAATAAATTTTAGAAATATATAGTTTACAACGTCTGTATTTTCCAAATCATGAATATTTGTCTTCATAATTAAATTTCCATTTGAAGATTAGTATGTAAATCCTGCTAAGAATTGTATTTTTAATATAAGATCTGGTGAAGGAAATTTTTCGATTTTCCTACATTCTTCCTAAAGTGAATCTACTACTCATTAAACTGAGCTTTTATTTGACTTCGTAAGTGGATCGAGTCTTCGTATGTCTTTATGCGAATCCGATTTATTTATATCGTTCTGAATAAACGGCTTTTCTGCGTCAAGTTTGCTCTCTTCAAATACAAACACATTTGATAGGAAACGATGGAATTCATCTACAAAATTTCCAAGCCTTTACTGCATCTTATTGTTAAGAGTTCCCATCGCTTTTTCTACTTTATTCCCCATCCTTTCATCACATATTCGAGAAATTTTCAGAGAACCCATTGTTCGACGTATCATTGATTTCACATGCAATTATGCAATTACCCATTCTTGGCATTTAACGCGCAACTAACGAACTTATATTCTAACTAGCTCAGGTCGATTTGCAAAAAATACAATCTTAATTCAGGATAGCCACTAAAGGCTCAAAAAAAATAACCGGTTTCAAAGAATTTTCCGGGCTATTTCAATGTTCAAATTCAAACCTAGACTAAACAATTGATGTTATTTGAAGTATTTTAAAATTAATCTAGAAATTAATGAATCAAATGTGGAGCAATTCTAAATTTCATAAAATAAACATTGGAAGTAAATGATTTTATACTTAAACGCTCAATATTGTGCAAATTCGAAGCTTTCTATCATATATAAATAACCATTTTCGTTTTTAGCTCTTCAAACTGAACGACTCCGAACCGCATTTATTAAAAATGGAACATGTTTAAATTTATTTAAGGCAGTCGGCATTCCTGAAATTGAAAAAGGAGGACTGAAAAGCATTGAAATTTTTTATAATTGTTCAAATATTGAATCTGATTATTACATTGCACATTTTTCAACGATTTAAATTCGGACAAAGCAATTCGAAATTGAACAAAAATCTTTAGGTTCAAGTTTGTTTAAGTTTAAGCGCTTTTCGCTTGAAATTGTGCAAAAAACTCTAAACTGAAAGTTTCTGAGACTCGAAAGATTTTAGTGAAGAAATGTAGAATATTTTATTTTTTCCAAACCCGATTCGGGTAGTGTTTCTAGGTAAATTATTTATTACTAGTACTACTAGTGCGGGCTCACCACACTCACGAATTAATTCAAACTAATTCAAACATTTCTAACTATTCAGTACTAAAGAACTTAAGGCAGTTGTGTCGAAAATCAGGTATCTGGAAAAAAGTTTTATATAATTTTAATAATAAAAACGATAGTATCACCCATGTCCTATGGAAGTTTAAACATTATTTATTATATACAAAATTTAAAACTAACCAAATAATTGTTATTTTAATCATATTTTTTGTAATTGAATTTTTTCTTTCTGTCGCTTTTTGCCATTGTTAGAAAAATGGTAGAATGTCAACAAACTTTGGCTTATTTTTTAGGACAAAATATTCCCTACAACTCTACTGTTTCTAAGTTGTAATATGTAAAACTGATAAATAACGATGATAATAAAAATCTAAATTGCAAAAAACATAGTTAAAAAATGTTTTTTTGTGAATTAAAAATGTTTTTAAATTGAAAATCATGTTTTTCATTTGAAATTACATTATTAATATTAATTTGAATTGAAATATCATAGAAAAACTTTTTTTTCAGAGATCAGACTACATACTTTATTTTTCTCTCGCTACGTCATCTACTTTCTGCCTAAAAAAGAAAGTGAATTTCAGTCCTTCTTTCGATAGATTGTCCAATGAGGGACGGCTCTGAGTTAAGCAGCCTGATCATTTGGGCACATGCGTCCGCATAAAATGCCGGATTTTAATGTTCTCTTCCGGTATATTTTATCATCAAAGTAATTTCTTTGTTGGCGGAAACTCAGGAAATTCATAAAAATTCATAGTAAATTCCAAAGAATTCTAGGTTCAATATCTGTACCCAATATTGTTTGAATCGCTTCTAATCTTAAATTTTTTAATTTCGAAGACTAATTGCGATATCGTTTCATTTTCAACGCTTGAATTTTATGATTTTGAATTTCTAAAATTAACAAATTTCAGATTTTACAAAAATGCAAATTGTTCAATTATTGTCATTGTTTTTAAAGCATTAACAGTTGAAATTTCGTATTTTAAATCCGTACAAATTCAATAATTTAACACTCAAATACATTTGAAAATTGGTCAGTCTCAAATTGGAAACATATTAATTGAGTAACTTTAAGTTATTTATAGAATTTTCAAAATTTTGAAATATTTCTAAAATTTCCCAAAAATTAATAATTTTCCGAAAATTTCCAAAACTTTTCAAAATTTTCCGAAAATTTCAAAATGTTGGAAAATTTTCATATAAAAAAATTAACATGTAAAAAACGTAGTATATAAAATAAATTTTTTAACTTGATGCAAGGAACTTCGGATTCTTTGGCAGATATAGAACCTAGAATTCTTTGGAATTCACTATGAATTCTTAGGACTGATTTGATTCATGGACCCACTTCTCACATGTTTAGAGAGGTTAATAATTTGTAAATCTAAACATTACTTTTGCAACGAAACTTAATGAACCTGCTTTGAAACTCAGCCAAAGTTACCAAACGCTAGCTGTAGATAGCTTGAGCCGAAGCTCACGACTAACTCTGGTCTTCAACGAGGGCATTGGTGAATCGATGAGAACTCTCGCTCCAGTTGCCGCGTCATCCGTACCCTGACCATCCCTGATCGCCCGACAAACTTTTGGCAAGAGTGAAACCGACGTAAACTCCCGATCAGATTGCTGTACTCCAGACTTTTTCCTCCATTTCGTTAGGTAACGTAACTGTCATAAAAATCCTTCCAGTTCAGATATCGCGAAAACGAGAGCGCCACGATGCAACGTGTCAATCGATCAATCACGAACTAACAAGCTTCTCATATCGAAAACTGGATTCCTACCAACAAAACTAACAGGAGTAGTATCACAACTTTATTTTACTTTTTTGAGAATTCAGGGATCGCAGTGGTTAAGCAGTTCAGGATTTTTTTTCTTTTAAAAATACCAGCATAATAAAAAAAATTTATGAATGCAACACTTTTATAAGAAAACACAAATTTTATTAAACTAGAAAACAAACAAGCGCGCGATTCTTTTTTTTCTATCACGCAATTTTTCAATTAAAATATGAAACTAATATTAATAATACTCATTTTTGTATTTCACGGTATCTGCACTGAGAAACCCTTGTTTGTATTTCTTGTTAAAAATCACACTAGATTTCACTATCTGAACTTTGCAATGAGAGGCAAAAAGCAAATTTTAATAATATTTACTAATCTCAATAGTAACTCGTAGCTACTTGAAGAATTATAAAATATATTGGAATAAAAGTTAAAACAATTGCATTTATTGTAAAAGACATTTGAAGTATTTATTAACCTCTGTAGTAAAACTGCAAGTCTGCACTATTTACTAATTTTGGTAGGAGAAAATAGTAAATTTGTTGGATTAATATCTGTAGAAGATAACAGTATTTACAAAGTGCTGTAGTAAAATGATGCGCAGGGACCGTGGGCACCGAATTACTAACTGGTTAGCAAAATCTGCTACAGTGGGAATAGTAAAAAAAATAAATACGTGTTGCTAACTTTCACACAAGCCTACCTACACACATGTTCTACATTTAACGCATAATTCACATTTATTTAAATTAAGAATTGACAACATTAGAAATTACATATATGTATATATTCTTAAAAGATAGTATTTTATATTATAAAGCTGAAACAGAAAAAACGGGTTAGAAGAAAACGAAGGCTGGCGGGAATCGAACACGCGTCTCCGGGACAGCAGTCGGGCGATGATCCATCTAACTATAAGACATTGTGGGACTCAGAATGAAAACTTCCATATAACCTAAATGATAGAAAGTGTATTGGTTCTAATTCATTTAATCCTTAATTGATTAATATTCATGATATTTTTATAATTTTAAACAACAAAATTTTTAATGTAATTAAAATAAGTAAATATTTTTTTTAAATTATGTTTTTTTGCGGATTTTGCATTGAAACATAAATTAGATGTCATTTTCGCAACCTAAAAATATGATCGGCGTTCGACAAACGTCAGATGCACTCGGCCGCGCTCGGTCCAAGGCTCGATACTTTCTGCTAAATCAGTTAGTAATATTTAGGACCAAATTTAATAATTGGTATTAGCCTTTGTTACAAAAAGTAGGAAATGTCCATAATTCACATCGTGTTCCTACAGACAATAGTAATTTCTTCTACATATTTAGTATATTATGTTATTTAAAATACTTATTACTTTTATTTTTTTTTTACAATTTATTAATTTCTCTACTAATTTTTCCTACATCGGATTTTACTACAGAGAATAGTAAGGATTGCTATTACCAAATAGGAAATCTTCTTATAAAAATAGTATAACTTATTATTTATGTATTAAAATGTCAAAATTTAAGCATTTTGCCCCCATTTGCTATCCGTTTTAGTAATTTTTCTAACCTAAAGTTTCTCAGTGTGTTACACATTCCTGCGTGGGTCAGTTACATACATAACAGGAAGTGAATCTTATAGTTTTTAAACGTTAAAAACGAATCCGGCCGCAAAAATTATCTGGTACGTCAGGTTTTTGAATAACTTTAAGTTAAATGGATAAAAATAGCCATTTCGGCCAAATCTATGAATTTATTGTTTGGTAACGGATTTTTCTTTATTTCCAAAAACGGCATCGTATAAGTACTAGTCTTCAGCTTTAAAATCCATTTCCGATTGCCGATGTACACTCTTTTTGGATAATATATGTAAGTCCGGGGTTCGATCCCTGAGCCGGTACCTCTTGAAATTTTTCTATGTACCTTTACCGAGGTTCTGGTGGTTCGGAACCCACCTTAAGCTGTAGGTCCCCCCATCATACACTTGACTGCATTCCAGTCCGTGAATGATTGGGTAAAAACCAGGCTTTGCCTAATATGTCAGGACATACGCTATTATCAGGTCACTTGATTGCATTATAATAATGCGTCCGTGACTGATAATATATACCGGAACAACCCCGTGCATAATATTCAAACAAACAAAAAATCCAACTCTAACCAAAAATCCCTTCGACATATTGGGCTGTAACCATCTTAAGCCTTAGACATTCATTATGTCATAATGGTCAAACTTGCATGTCTCAGCTAAAAAAAGCGTACGGCGGCAATCGAAAATGAATTCTAAAGCTGAAGACTAGTATTATGATGCCTGACATGCTAAACAATTGTTGCAGCCAAATACGTTTTTAGCTTCAGAAAATCTACAAGATTTACCCTCTGTCATTTCTGTTACAGACAAAGCCTCAAAATCCCCAGGCCTGTTCTATCTAAACTAATATAAAAGAAAAGCAACGTCAATATTCCTGATAATTTTTGAAAATAAAATTGATATCATAATTTCAGAAATAATATATAATATTTCTGTATAGACAATCAAACCGTCTTGTTTTTGTTTAAAAATACAAGCTTCCGACGAAAAACATTAACATAACCTATTCTTGTTGAAACATTGTAACTAATCATTGAAATCTGATGACTAATTTTATTAACAATAGTAATTTAAGACAAAAGACACTAACATAACAAAAAAAAAACAATTCTTCAAGATTGAAAAGGTTGTAAATCCTCTTTTAAAAACGCGATCATAACTTAAAATTGTTCAAAAATTTGTTGTCTTCTTTCAAATCCAATGATTTTTGAATAGAAGTACCGATTTCCGGTATTAAACGACAGCAAAACTAAAACTTGAAATTGCACAAAAGCTGTGTTTTAACGACTCTGGATCATAATCTGAAGAATAATGTTAAATCTGAAAAATCTCATAATTTTTTCAATTAAAAATCCCAATTCTCGTCGGAAAAAAAACTAACATATAATAACAATAACTTGTTCCAAATTGAAAATCTTTTTTCAAATTCAATTATTATTGTTTAAAATAACCGATTTCCTGTGATAAACGTTAATATAAACTGAAACTCTTGAAAAACTGCAAATCTTATTTGAACTATAGTGATTTTCATTTTGAAATACTATTTTTTTTTGTAAAACGTTAACGTAACCTAAAATCGTTATAAAATTATGAACCTTTAAAATCTAATGATTTTTGTTTATAAAAGGTAAATTCCCGATACAGAACACAAACAAAACCGTAAAACGTAGATTATTGCAAAAGTGGTAATCTTTGAAATATAATAATTCTATATTATAATTATAATATATATATATATATAATATATTATAATATTTTAATTCTATACTCATTTCCGATGTAAAACGTTAACATAACCTAAAATTTTTGAAAATTGGAAATCTTGTTCATGATTTATGTTTAAAAATACTGTGATTTCCGGTGAAAAAACTAACACAACCCAAAATTTTTAGAAATTTTAAGTCTTCTTCGAAATTTTATGATTTGACATTAAAATTATTTTAAAAAAATAAAACGTCAAGTAACGAAATCATGTTAGATTGTCTTCTTTATATTTTTTTGCGCAAATAGTCGACAATTTGCTTTTGTCTTCAGTCTTCGGATCGTAGTTTCACGAAGCTTTTCATATTTCCATTAATTAATGGCCGCGAGTTCCTTAATTCCTGAAACATTAATCGCAGTTTAAGAAAAAAAGAAAAAATTTGACCAAAATCGCCAAATATAGGGATTATTGGGAATTTTTTTAAAAAATAGGGGGGGGGGGGGTAGAGGACTGATTGTTCTTTCAATACAGAAAAATAAAGTCATTCGCGGAAGGCAATTGGCGTCGCACGATTTCTCTGAAAGTGCACGTTTGTAAATAAATGCTTTGGCAGAGTGCATGATTTCAATGTTTTCAACGTTTTCACCGATCATTATCTCTCGTGCAAACCGATTTACGGCTTCCGTGCCCCGAACTCGAGAAGATTGCTGTATATCTTACTTCCTGCATAGAAGTCACGTTTACTGAATGTTCAGCGTAAATCTATCTTGCGGTCAAGGTCGAGTTATCTAACCATAAATTTAACAAACTGAATTTAGCGAGCACTAAATTTTGTGATTATAAACCGGCGTACGGCTTGCAACAATCTGGCAATTTTGTTATCCAATTTTCCCTGCTACCATCCTTAACGCAAATTAATGTCCAGTATTTAAATCAAGATTTAAGTACTAAACCTGGGATTATAACTTCCATAACGTAGGATTAATATGTACAGAAATAGTTACGAAAAATAATACAAGAGGGGACATTAATTTCCCTCTTGTAGGTAAAGCGCAATGCTGCGCCACTCTCAAAACAGACATAAAAACAAGATTAAATACATTTATGGATTAAGAATTTACCACTTTCAGTTTTTCCATTGCTCCTAGGCAATACCTGATTGACCTCAATAAAGTCGACTCGATTGCAGCAGAAAAGATTATACTTTTTCCGCGGTGTTTTCCGTCTCAAAACTGTATCAGGTGACGTGTTTTTACGAGGGTTTTTCTCTCTACGTGAAACGTGAATTCTTAATCAGCAGCGCATTGCGTAAATTAAAAAAATATATAGAGAGAGAGTATCAATGAATTTTCACGTCTCAGTGCTTTATAAAGCGGCTCGAATCAGCCTTGACGAACGCAGCGTGTCGAGAGGTAATAAAAGATTTGCTAACTTTCGCCTACGGTCTGGTTTTAGAATTACTGTTTGCGCTATTATTTCCACAAGAAATGAGCATAAACTCAATTTGTCTACAATAACGATAATAATACAACTCTCAGGAATTGTGGTGAATGATTAACCCAAAGATTAACGAGAGAATAATGTTCTTTTCTGCTATGCGTAATGTTTATTATTATCTCTTATTTATCTTTCAATTATCTTTATTACAGCTGATCTTTATTTCACCTAATATTTTCTCATACACCTAATTTTTATTTCACCTACTGAACAAACAGGGCTCGGATTGACTTGAAGGCTTACAAAGAGTCGCATTGGTCACATAAAATTACAAAAAAAGTCGCATGGAATTTCGAAAAAGCCGCATCAAATTTTTAAAGATGATGCAAAAACAGCAACAAGACACAAATTACTGAAATAATAACCGTGATTGATTAGAAATATAGTGTACATAATTTTTATTGATTTTCAAACATCATGTGCACAAACAAAATCAAATTTATAGTTAAACCCATTTTTCAACTTCAGGAACATTCATTTTGGACACTTTAAACTGAAAATTATCCAACAAATAAGGATTTAAATTTGAGACTGTATAATTTGAATATAAAATTATTCATTTTTTAATAATTCAGACTTCATAGCCAAAACTTCTTTCGGAAGAGGACAAATAGGATGATTTTTCACGAAAAGAGAAAAATACGAGAGAAATAAATTCTTTTAAATAGAATTGAGATACATACAATATTGAATTCAATGTTGTTTAGGAAGATTTTTGCTTGTCCATCAGTGTTTTCCTGAATATTGTGCGCAGAGATTTCATGCCAATCGTGTTAATTTTACTATTGTCCTTTTCTTGTCAAGTCCATGTCTCGCTACCGTAGAGTGCAGTCGGTACAAACATAGAATTATTTACGGCCATTTTAGCTTTTTTTTATATGTTTTTACTTCTGAGAATTGGCCGTGCTCTACCGATAACCTTCTTACCCTCATTTAAAAGCCTATCTAACCCCCCATCTATTTTCCGTCGCTAGTGAATAGGCTACCCAGATATATGTACTGAATTTAAAAAAAAAATATAATTTTCAACCAAAAAAAGACTTTCTAACAAAAGAGATGAATTTTCAACCAAATAGTTGCATTTACAACCAAGTAATTGATATTTAAAAAAACGAAATTTCAACGAAACAGATGAATTTTTAATTAAACTAGACTAATATTTGCGCGCGCAAGCGCGCGCTAACTTTTATATTAATTTTTCTCATTTACTCAATTTTCGAATAACTTTTTATTTCGACTTGAACAACATAATAAATCCGGAAACGAATATCAATTTAATATAATTATAATATATTAAATGGAGATATAAGAAAATTCAGGAAATATATCATGAAGGAAGGCGGCGTGATGGTGCTAATGTAGACATGAAAATGTCCACATTAATCATTGTGGACGACAATGTTTAACATTATTTTCATTGAAATATTAAAATGATGTTGAATTTATATATTTTTTGAATTTTAAAATGGTATTTTTGATATTTTGAATTTTCGATAACCTTTTATACTAATTTTAGAAGGCAATTAAAACATATGTCCATATAATTTTGAAAATTGAATTCAGATAATCATTTCACAATATCGCAAACATTAAAAAAAACTATACATTTGTAATGAAGGTATTTTGATTATAAAATCAACTTTCATTATATAAATCATAGCCCATATTTAATTAAGTAACCTTAAAATAAATGATCAATTTTCAAAATTCAATCTTCACGTAATTTAATATTGTGAAAAAAATAATCCGCTGATAATTAATTAATCAGTTCACAAAATAAGAAGCATTCAACAATAATTTTCATTCAAATATTAAAATAATTTGTACTCTATTGATTTTTTTAATTTGAACTTTCATTTCTGGAAACTTAGTTTATTAATAATCGTTTAAAGTAACCGCAGAAACTGCAGGTTTCAGTAGAATCAGTTCATATATAATTAGTCAGTTCACAACATAAAAAGCATCAAACAATTATTTCCATTGGAACATTCAAATAATTTTTACATTATATTTTTTTTTCATTTGAAAATGCATTTCAATACATTCAATTTATTATAGACGTTTAAAGCTGATTCCAGAAAAAATCAAAAAATATGTAGGGGAAACCTCCCTACAGTGAATAATGGAACCTACAGTGGATAATCATTAATTAAAAAAACTAATATGTGTAACATAATTAATTTAAATTAATTAATAGTTTAGACTTTAATACGTGTTCATAAATTAAAATTAATATTAATCACTTTGATTACATTTGTGCTCTTAATTAATAATTATCCACTGTAGGTTGCACTATCCACTGTAGGGAGGTTTCCCCTACATATTAATGAATCATTTCACAACATAAAAGCAATAAACAGTTATTTAATTGAAACATTGTAATAATTTTCACTTTATATTTTCCTGCTGAATTTAATTAATATCAAGTTCTTAAACTAATTTCATAGAAAAGCAAAATATATGTAAATATAATATTGGAAGCAGAATTCAGATACTTATTTCACAACCTCGAACAAATTTTTAATAAAAAGCATTAAACTATAACTTTCATCAAAACATTCCAATAATTTTTACTTTACATTCCTGCAAACTTTTACTTTCATTTCCAAAAATTTCATTTATTCATAACATTTTATACTAATTTCAGAAAAAATAAAGGATATTCACATATAGTTTTTAAAATTAAATTCAGATACTCATTTTACAAAATCAGGCACATTTGAAAAATTCTTTAATTACAATAAGGGTACTTCGAATATCAATAAATTTTTAATATAAAAATTATATCCAATATTCAATTATATAACCTTAAATTAAATTATCAATTTATGTTACTCAATCTAAAAAAAGCTGAACTTTTACCTTTATTTAATTTAATATAGCGACAAAAATGATCAGCTAATAATTAATGAACAATTTCACAAAATATAAGAAGCTTTAAGCTTTAATATTCATTGAAACATACAAATAACTTTTACTTTTCTTTTAATTTTAACTTTCATTCAGGAAAATTTGATTTATTATTGACCTTCTAAAGTAATTCCGGAAAATTTAAGTTTTAATAGAATCAGTTAATAATTAATTAATCAGCACACAAAATAAAAAGCATCAAACAATTTTTTTACAAACTTGAAATTTCATTTCTGAAAATTGGAATGATTATTAACTTTTTATAGCAATTTTCTAAAAAAATAAAAATAAAATATTTATATGAAATTTTGAAAATTGAATTCTGATGCTTATTCAAGCATTAATCTATCATATTCATTCCAACATTTAAATAACTTTTACTTTACATTTTTTGAAATTTTCACTTTAATTTATGAAACCATGATTTATTAGTAACCTTTTATTGTAATTTGAGAAAAATAATCATTCCACAACATCACAAACATTGCCAGAAATTACATCATTGGAATAGAGGTACTTTACATGTAAATCAACTTTTAAGTGAAAATTATTCCAATGTTTTAATGAAAATAGCTGTTTATTGATTTGTATGTGTTGGAATCATTAAAAGAAGTATCAAACTATAATTTTCATTGAAACATTCACATAATTTTTACTTTATATATATTTTTTAAGTTTGAACTTTCATTTTTGAATATTTGATTTATTAATAACCTCTTAAACTAATTCCAGAAAATGTAAGTTTCGATAGAATCAGTTAATAATTAATTAATCAGTTCAGAACATAAAAAGCATTACATAATTATTTTTATTGAAGCACTCAAATGATTTTTACATGATATATTCTCCTTCAAACTTGAGATTTCCTTTCTATAGGTACCTTTATTTAAAAAATAATAGCCCATATTCAATTAAATAACATTCAAGTGAACAATCAATTTATGTTACTTAATTGAAAAAAATATTTAAATTCAATCTTTATTCAATTCAAATTTGTCAACAAAATTGATTAACCAATAATTAAATAAACTGATTACAACATAAAAAGCATGAAACTATCATTTTCAAATAATCTTTGCTTTGTATTTTTTAAACATGAAATATATAATTTTGAAAATTTAATTCAGATAATCATTTAAGCATAAATCTATACTTTTCATTGAAATATTCAAATAATTTTTTCGTGATGTTTTTCTTTCTTCAAATTTGAACTCTCATTTCGGTCAATTTGAATTATCAATAACTTTCTAAACACATTCCAGAAAATGTAAGTTTTAATAGAATCAGTTAATAATTAATTAATCAGTTCACAAAATAAAAATATTTTGTCATTCATCTAATCTAATCGAGTAGAATATAGTATAGATCGGCCAAAATATAACACGCATATCATATGACAAAGAAGAACATCTGCGACTGGATTAGAAATGTAGAAAAATACTGAAATACACTTTATTTTACGCCGTGTATTGAGAAAGTTAGTCATAGCAACCAAAGATTTAATATCTTCAAAAACAATTTACATTGAAAGTAATAGTGGAAATAAATAAACGAAATAATTATCGGCGATCGATAAAATAAGAAATCTACTTTTTTAATTCTGTTATAGTTTTAATTTTTAAATATAGAGGTCACCCTATGACTTACTATAGCTAACAGAAATTCTTCCTCCATGAAATTACGAGTTTTCATCTATAGGATAGTTCAATTTTCTATCCAAAAAGATGAATTTCCATCAAATCAGTTGTGCTTACAATCAGATAGTTGCAATTTTTATCAAAAGAGACGAATTTTCAAAAAAGTACATGAATTTTGAAACAAATGGTTTAATTTTCGTGACAATTACGAATTTTTTAGAAGACAGTTAAATTTGAAACAAAAAAGTTCATTTGAAGCCAAGGAAGATGGATTTTCAAGAAAGATGAACTTCAACTTATTCGACGCCTCCATTCAATATGAGTCTATGTGCTGACAGCGCCCTGTATGAGACTATTTCCTATGCTTATACACAGCGCATAGGCTCATACACGGCACTGTCAGCAGATAGACTCATATTGAATGAGGCGTCGTATTAAGTTATTCTATTAATTCAGTTCGCATTTAAGGGAAAAATGAGAAAAAGGTGAAAAGGGGAAGTTTCTGGAAAAGAGGAAAAAAGGAGAATTCTTTTAAAAAAGGGGGAAAAGAGGGGAATGGGGAAAAAAGTGTGAACTCTGTAACTGAATTTCAAATTAATTGATTTTAAACGTCGTTTACCTAAAAATTGACAACAGTTATGGCTTGCAATTTAAAAAAAAACTATAAGTTTGAATACAGAAATGATTCAGTTTTTAATGTCCTCGATTAAAATGGTATAATTTGTTCTAGTTTCGAATTTGAATTTTAAAGGTTACATTGCGATTAAAATTCAGCTAAAAATTAAAAATTAAAACGGAAAGACTAGATTAGTCGCATTCTTCAAAAAAGTGCATTCTTACAAAAATTAACACGATCCGACCGCGAAAAATGTTCGTTCAGGGAGTGAAAATGTTTAATCGTATAACTAAAACGCTGAGAACCCGTGTAAAATCTCTCATACAACTTTGATATACCGTAACTCAATATTCTCATGCAAGTTATACAAGTCAGGCGTTAGTATTCTAGTTAAAAATAAACAAGTTCATTGAATTTGTATTTCAATACTAAGGAAAGGATATACTTTCTTGAATGTGAAGTGCAAAAGAATATGAAATCTTGGGTCGGATTGATAAGAATCCACCTTTAAATGTGGAATTTGTCGCTTTTACAAGGAAACACGTTTTGTTAATGGGTGCGGACATTTCGATGTCATACCATTTTGCATTCCGTACTATCATGCACGAGGCAGTCTGCGAATGCGGAAAAGAGTCGAGAAATAATTTAATTTCCCACTCGCTGCTTCTCGCGCACACCTACGGGGAAATAGGGTAAGTATAACGGTCTCCGGAAGCGTATCGGTTGGACAGTCTCGTGTATTTTATAGTAAGAATAGTGCAATAAACTATATAATTATGAAGAGTGAATAGATTTTTACATTCTGCATACTTTCTAATAACGCACAAGAAAAAAAAATTATGCAAACTTTGATTAATTTTACGGTATTGAAAATGTTCAGAAAGCTGATCAGCCTTTATCGCCATTTTGAGTATGTATGCTGTTTCGTGTGTAAGAAAATAGAACATTTTCATTTTGACACACAAAACTACCAGATATGAAGTGGATGCGGCAAATGAATCAAAAGGATGCAAAGTTTTGATACCTATATATTCATGATCAACTTGATTCAAAGTTCGAGATCAATTATCTGTCATAAAATTTCAACTACTCGAAACATTATAAAATCATTTAAACCTCTTACCTGAATGATGATCAATTGTGGATAATTGTTTAGAATTAAATTGTTCATCAAATTTTGGAAAAAATCATTTACTTAGCTCCGATTAGTTAAATTTATGATTACTGGGGTTGTGGATTTTGCGAGGGGCGTCTCACTCAAAAATTCACGTGTTACTCCGTCAGAAATCGATCGCAATCTGTAAGAATTCCGGTAAGGCAATGTATGCCGTAAAAATCAAAGTAGGAAATCACCAATGAAGGCACGAATACGTGAAATCGTTTGAAAACGGAAAATTCGTACGAGTCCGTTGGTTTTTGATAGAAATCGTTAAGTATTCGTAGCAGTCCGTAAGGACTTCGAGTGGAATCGCAGGGAATCATTGGGATTCATGCTTGAATTCGTAGAAATTCGAGCGGATGAGTCCCCGCAGCGACCGCGCGATCGGGCAAATCTCGGACCTGCGCAGTATGCACGGATATCAGCTGTTCGCCACACAATAAAAGCATTGTTGTTTTTTCCCGCCGGTGTTGATATTCATTTTAATACATATTATAATAATACATTATACATACATATTTAATATATATGAGATAAATAAACGAGTATACAATCATACTATATTACTACCGTTTTTCACGGGTTTTCAAGATAAATTTTCAGAAATTGAAGTGTTATTTTAATTGGGGAGCAATAATTGGGGAGAAAATATTTACATATTACGCTTAACCCGTGGTAGGCACACTCATTTGACGCACTCTCTATAGACAAACTGGTGCGACTTGGGATTTTCCGTTTTTGAAGTTCGTTATTTACTATCAAAATTAGCGATAATTTGAAAAGTGAATATGCCTTCCCATGTAACATTTGAATTCATTTCCCTTTGAATTCTACAAAATTGAAATTTTCTTTGGTGCGAATTCGCACCAGTGTGCCTACCATGGGTTGAAAGTTTTTTTTTTGTGTCACAAATATTGAAATTACTTATGAGAAGAGATGTATTATCAGTTTGTTTTAAAACTTATATGAATATAAATTTTATAAGATTCTTGAGAAAATTAGAAAATATTTTTGAATATTTCAGATGTGTTAAAAAAGAATCCAGAAGATTTGAAAAAAAATTATTTTACAGAATTTTAAAAAATATTAGTAAAAATTCGAGCCTTTTAAAAAGATATTCAGAACTTTTAGAAGTTTGGAAGAAATAAAAAAAGTCTTTAAAGTTCGTTTTTCAAAATGAAAAATCCTCAAAAATTTTCCCATACATCTTGAGAAATTCATTTTCGTATTCCTTCAAAATTTGTAAGCCCACTGATATTTAAAAATTATTCAATATTTTCGTGAATTTTTTTTAATTCTGCAAAATTTTAAAAATTGTCTTAAAATCTTTCAGATTCTTCTTTGAAAATTTTCGAAATCTTTTGAAATGTCTTGAAATCTTCTTAAATATTCTCTTAAAATTAATTTTTCAAATCCTAAAGAATATTTTTCTTATTTTCTTGAAAGCTTGCAAAAAAATATCTTACAAATTTTTATTATTTCTCAATCCTGCCAAAACTTTTAAGTATCTCTTATACTTACTCAAGTTTGTTCTAATATTATCTATTGTGGCAAAATTTTGCTTTTAAATTTTTTACACACTTTTTCAAAATTTTAGGAATTAATTAAATGTGTTTTGTATTCTTTTTCAATTTTTTCTTACAATTCATTAAGGAAAAAGTCATTTGAAATTTTCCCATGAATCTTTAGAACGAGCTTAAGAATATTTTTTCATTCTCTTGACTCCCTGCATAATTGAGTTTACCTAAAATTATTTTTAATCCTAAAAAATTAAAATAATTGTCATAAAGTCTTCGATATTCTTTCTCCTCATACATTTTGCAATCTTCAAAACTCCAAATTATTGTTTTTCAATTAAACATAAACCATTAAAAATTTTCCCGGGGAAAAAGGGGAGGTTTTCTGGACAGGAAGAGGTCTAAGGCAAGGGTGCCCGTTGAGTCCACTACTTTTTAATTTGCTGCTGGCAGACCTAGAGGAGAAGCTAAAGGAGAAAGGGAAAGGGGGGACGATCCTGGGTAATAGCAAACTATACTCCCTAGCATACGCGGACGACGTAGTTCTAATAGCAGACGATGAGAAGGGGATGAACCTAATGATAAGAATTTTCAAAGAGTACGTGGGAACAAAAGAACTGACGGTGAACGTAGGGAAGCCCAAGGTGATGTGCTTCAGAAATAGAAAGACCAAAATAGGTTACGTTTGGAAGATGAACGGACAAACAGTGGAAAGTGTGGAGGAGTTCTGTTACCTAGGTTTTTGGTTTGAGTCAGGAGGGGGAAACGATTTGCAGGTGAGGAAAAGAATCGAAAGTGCGAGTAAAGTAATGGGCCAAGTATGGGGTATAGGAAAGAGAAGGTTCAAGGACGACTGGAGAATGAGGGTCTGGTTGTTTGATGCGTTGGTATGGGCGGTATTGGGTTATGGGGTAGAAGTCTGGGGATGGAAAGAACATAGGAAAGTGGAAAGTATGCATGAGAGATTTCTGAGATGGGTAATGGGAGTTAGTTGGAGTTGCCCAGGATACATGATAAGGGAAGAACTAGGAAGGGAAAAAATGGTAACCAGACAAATTAAGAGAGCCTGGAGGTTTGAAGAGAAGCTGCAAAGGGGAGAGGGGAGTAGAATAGCACAAGTATGCTTGGACGAAGTTCTGAACAAGGAGACGAGAGGCAATTGGGGAAATTCAAAATGGGAGGAAGAAAGGAAAAAAATGAGGAGTGTTTGTGATATACAGGAAGGGGTTCTGGATTGGCAGAACATAGAATTAGAGCTATTAGTAAGACAAGGAGAAGAGAGATGGAGAAAGATTATGGATTCGAAGTACAATAGATGGTATATGATGGTCAAAGGGGTGACGGAACCAGAATATTTGCAAAAGATGAAAAAGGAAGACAAATGGAATAGGGTGGTACGGTTTAGAATGGGTGAAGGAGTAAGAGCTTGTAGATATTGGTTGGATGAAGAGGACAATCTGTGCAGAGTATATGGGTACGAAGTGGAGTCATGGGCACATGTGTTAGAGAGGTGTACAGGAGAGGAAGATGGACAGTTGAGTGTGGATGAATGTGTCAGATGGATTTTGGATGGTAATGGACAGGGAGTGATGTGGATGAAAAAACTGGAAGAAATAAGAGAAAGCAAGAGATCAGGGCAGAGCCAAACGGGTTATTATTATTATTATACCATTAAGCCATTTCCCTTTCGGGGTAGGCGTGACTTGCTCGGTTGGGGAATAGTAAACAGGTGAATAGGTATAGAGTAGGTTGGTATATGGGCATAAGGTATATAGGAGTTTTATAGGTGTTAGGGATAGGTGTTTTAGATCGATCTGGAATTCTCGTGTCATTTATTTAGATGACACGTTCATTCCGCAACACTGCTCCGACCCAGGTTGCTGATCAATCTCTCTAGCGATCACCCCAAGTGAGGAACCTCACAAAATTGTTATGTATGGTTCCCCACTTGGGCCCATTAGTATCCAAAGTCTCTGTTTCAGGCGCCATTCACACTATTGTCACTCTGTTTACAAACTATTTGTCGCCACACATTTCTGTCCTGGCATACTACTCTAGCTTCCTTCACGTCCATGCATTTCTTCACGCAAGCTCTTCTGTTCCTATGGCTTCTTACGTCTCTTCGGATTAATGTCTCGTTCACAGATTCTGACCATTCTTTCGGCGGTCTACCTCTGGGCATTCTACCATTTACTTTACCTTTATACACTTGCTTCGTCAGTCGTTCATCTTTCATTCTTTCAAGATGTCCGAACCACCTTAGCTGATTTCTTTCCCATATGTCAACTAGTGTCTCTTGTGTACCACATTCTTTGAGGATTGTCTCATTTCTGACTTTGTCCATCAGTGTTTTCCCGCATATTATGCGGAGAGGTTTCATGCCGATCGCGTTGATTTTGCTCCTGTCCTTTTCTTGACAGGTCCATGTCTCGCTACCGTATAGTACAGTTGGTACGAAGATAGAGTTATGTATGGCCATTTTAGCTTTTTTTGATATGTTTTTATTTCTGAGGATGGATCCTGCTCTACCGATAACCTGCTTACCCTTATTTATGCGCCTATCTAACTCCCCATCTATTTTTCCGTCGCTAGTGAATAGGCTACCCAGATATACGTACTTGTTAACTTGTTCTAATCCCTCACCATTTAGGACAATGTTGCACATTGTTTTCTCGCTTTTTCCCTCAAACACCATGATTTTCGTTTTATTCACGTTAATTTTGAGGCCCATGTTCTCCATGCTTGTATTTAGTTTATTCAACATTCTTTGCAAGTCCTCGATTGATTCTGCCATAAGAATCTTGTCATCTGCGAAAGCTAACCCACGTACCTTGACGGTTTCGAGATTTACACCTTCTTCGTCGAAGAGGGCAGTTCTTAGACATTTATCCATGAATATGATAAATAGCCACGAGGACATAACGCATCCTTGCTTCACCCCTTGCATAATATCGAACCAGTCGCTCAGTTTCCCATTTACCCTTACACTCGCTTTACTGCCTGTATAAATTGTTTTTATTGCTTGTAGGAGCCCTCCATTTACTCCATACTCTTTAAGGATTTCCCAAAGTTTAGTTCTATTTACCTTGTCGAATGCTTTTTCTAGATCAATAAATGCACAGAAAACTTTCTTTCCTACTCTCAAGCTCTTTTCTGTGATCTGTCTTAGGCTGAATATCTGATCTGTACATGACCTTCCTGGCATAAATCCACATTGGACTTCCCATATCTTCTCTTCTGTAATTTCCATTACCCTACGGATAAGTATTTTTGAGTATATTTTACTTACGGTACTTAGTAGGCTGATACCTCTGTAATTACTGCAGTTGCTTTTATCTCCTTTTCTTTTGTATATTGGTACGATAATCGCTTTTCTCCAATCGTCTGGGACTTCTCCCGTTTCGATACATAAATTTATTAATTCGCACAACCTGTGAGGTATGTACTCACCACCGTATTTAAGCATTTCAGCGCTAATATTGTCTATACCCGCAGCCTTACCGTTTTTCAAGTTCTTAATTATATCTCTGACCTCAGTATGAAATGTAAATATATGTACAGGGAGCGGAGGCCCTCAAACCCGTAAAAGGGAGAGTTCAAATATACAACAACTACATTAAAAATTTTCCCAGAAACATTTAAAGCGATTTCTACAATAAACTGTGATTTTATGATAAAAAAACCCTTACTCTGCTCAGGCCTACTTTCTGGAAAATGATCAAGGTATTTTACTATTAAATATTAATAAAACTATTTGTAATTATACATTAATAAATTAATTTGGTCAATTGACTTTACTCGTTAAAAATTAAGGACAAAGTCAACATAATTTTCTTTTGCTCCAGAATTAATTAAATTGTAATAGTTCATTATTATATTAATCACTAAATTCTTATAATAATTTTTATTCTTAGTTTTTCTATTGCCAATTCAACTTGAACCCATTTGTAAATGTTCTTTAAATAATTTTTAATGTTCAGAAATCATTAGAAAAAAGGGAAATATTTCAGCACTCAGTGTGTCACTCGTACGTTCTACGCATTGGACGACTCCGCGCTTCGCAGTCACTGCTTGGATTCGTTCGGATTCGTCAAACTTTGTGGGACTCTGTACGAATTCGTAGGTACAGCGTTCCGCAACGCTGTGACTGTATAGCGTTCGGAGCTCCCGATTCCACAAAAAGGATTCCGGTTCGTCAAAGTCAGAATTCATAAAAATCGTTAGGATTCGTACGACTTCGTTTACTTTGTTCGAACGATTTCATTTGAATCCTGAGTGAGACACCCCTCGGGATTTTGTTTACAAATGTCAGTAAATCTCGATCGAGAATCGATTATCGATTTACATAACTTGAATTTGGCAGAAAGGAATGTTTTTCGAAAATCGTAAACTGTCATTCTGTTTTGTATACTGATGCTGATACGCCTTGAAGTTGTTCTCCTTAATTTTCATTGATCCTCTAAAGCGAATCATATTGAGTTGAAATTCTGGATCAAAATAGCTGCAACAAATTGATACCCTAAGTTATAGTGCGCTTTAATTGAATTCTAACTTATTATAAATAGCTGCATTTTTCAAACGAGGGACTCGAAGTTTTTGAAACCCTTGGCAATTTCAATTTATGTATTGTTCATTTAAAGATTTTTAATCTTTCCGAAATTGAGATGAAGAATTTTTTTAATTTACCACAAGTTCGGACAGCCAGTCCGATCTCTAGCGTGGACGTCATGCAGGAATTGTCTTGAAATCGTAACCTGTCTAACCTAGACTTATTAGATACATGAATTCGACTTTTATCCCATTTTTTGTCGAACTTTAATAAATGGAGAAAAATAACTGATTTCTTTATTACGAATTGCAATAAAATTATTTATAATATTACAAACAATAAATAGTGAGGAAGGTTAGTTTTTAAGAGTGATATGATCATTGTCTCGAAATTCTGACCTCCCAAACCAAATAGATACAATTTGACTTTTCTGCCCAATTTCCCCAAAATTTCACTCAGTTGACAACTAAAAATATTGTCCAACCACCGATGTTTTCTAAAACTTTTCCAGACAATCTTTTTTTTTCTTCTAAATTGGAAATTGACTTCACAACAGATAGCAGAAATAAATTTAAAAATAAATAGAGTCCAAAAATGTGAATCTTTGTTTATATAAGTGCCTACAACGATGTAGGTATGAGGGTAATGCTATTTTCCCGAATACCGGGACGTTTATCCTGCATTTGCGTATGGGTACATATAAAAAACAGTCGCTTACGTTCTTCAGATACGATTGAACATTCAGCATTTACTGACCTGCTGAAAAAACCCATTCAATATTGTACGAAACTATATGCATACTCGTGTATACAATTCAAGATAAGGGACATTAATGACAGAGTAATTCGAGCTCAATATCCTCAATCACGAAAGATCAACACCAATAATACTATAGCCTTAGTGGAAGACTAACACATATGGGCAATTCTCTAATCACAAAGCCCTTTCGTGTCCAAGGGTTAAATTATTAAAACTATTGATTGTTAGAATGTATGCCTAATGGTCTTAAAACATATCTCAAAAGGTACAATTTCCATCAATAATATTTTATTTACGGAAAAGCTTTTTGGGCTAGATATTGGGGTCAAGTTAAAGGAAAAACACCTCACTACTCATTCGCTAAGTTTCAAGAAAAAGAAATTAAGAACTTTCATCGCAAACTAAGAAAAGGTCAAGAAAACGTTGTGTTTTTCAATTAGCATCCATTGATGTAACTGCCAATTAACGGTCATATTTTGGAATATATACGTTAAGATGATAGTTATAACGGCAAAAAAAGTTATATGAAAAATGTATGTTGTCCCTTTACGATAGCTTTCATCATTGACGAGAAAAATTCAAAAATTGAATTTTTAGAAAAAAAATCTGCCAGCCTGCAAAATGGTTTAGCCCGCATGATACCTTTTTTGTTTCTCCAAATTTCTGTGAAAAGTCTCTGTTAACAGAAGAAAGGTAACTTATAAGCTTTGTGCGAGCTGAAACTACAGCCGTGCTCGATCCGCCATCAAACCTACAAAACTGCACCATTTACAATTTGCAGCATTAAAAAAGAACTGACAGGTTATGATTTTGTGTTGTGCAACTTTCAATAATTTTCAGCTGAACGAAGAAAATGTTGAATTTTCCAATTTAAAAATTGTGTAAAAATTGTGCAAAAATTGTACAAATCTATCCTAATTGAAAATTAGTCCAATTTTTAAAATTCTAATCTTTAATTATTGTTACATTTTGATCTTTGTAATATAATAATGATAATAAAAGAAAGTAATAAAATACTTTCATTTCTGATACAATATGCAAATTTCCAATTATTTTAATTCAAAGTTCTTGTATTTAAAACCATGTTGTCGTTATAGAGACTGACAAATTCTAGCCTTGAAAATTAGGTGATTTTGCAATTTGACATTCTTTAAATTCAACAATTTCAACTGAGAACTGTTTCAAACTGTGAAATTTCCATTGGGATCATAGCTATTTTAAAGAATTTCAAAACAAAGTCATGTATGATCTCACATTATTTCATATGATATCAAGATATATTTATAGTGGTTGGACATATGTTTTTCCAACTAAAACTGTGGATTAAACAAATTTCCGGTGAAAAAAATCACTGGTCATTTCCCAGTTCGTTGAACACCTTAAAAATACTTTTCACCGTTTTTATAGAAGTAAACCCATATAGCTTTTTCATGGGCGGATAATTGCAACTCTAAATGGTGATTATCGCTACAATTATCGATTTTAGGTGTTAGCTGATATTGTCGGGCTCGAATACCAAAAACGTCAGCGACAACAGCTAATTAGTGTACGAGACCATGCATGTTCCTTCCACACTGTATGGTTACTATCACCCATAATAGGTTTACATTTTCTGCTTTTACGATAATCAACCTGCTGAAATTTCCCCTACATAAAACTACCTTTTTTGCTCTGATATTATCGGATTGTACTGCGTACAAATCGAGAATCTAAAAACATCTCTGGTCACGAATTAGCCTTAAGAATCACCTTTGCAGTTTTATATTTCCCAGAAAAAGGCAGCGATGCAATAGCGACTCTCGCGCAGCACATTTTCGCGACATTATGTCAGTCTCGTGTATCTTTGTGTGGAGAGCGCATTATACACGCGTGATAAAGTGGGAAAGTTATTCGATTAAATTCTCCTCTGGTGGTCGAAGTTTGCGTATTCGCAGGATTATTCGAAATTCTACGAGAAGAAAAATTTGCTATCCACATTATAAAAATTATTTCGAGTTTAAGTTACTGTAATTTAATATCTTGGTATAAGAATATTGGTACAAAATATTATATTATATTCATATTTTCGGTGCAGTAGATATTACATAAGTTGCATAGATCGATGTTCTAATTGACGGCTAACCATCTTATCTTTTTTTATCGATAATAGAAACTGAGAACATAAAAATTTTCAAAATATAACTTATACCCTCAAAGGGTTGAGTTATCTACAAAAACTAAGAACAAAAAAACAAGAAGATCATCATGCCATTTATAATTCCTCGAGTAATCACGTTGTGGTCACATTATGTACTTGTGTTACTCTGCAATATTTATACTTTCCTACTTAGAGTAAGCGAACAATATTACGCAATTTTATGCAACGATGAGGCTAGATGTCCTGCGCCCTGAGAACACATACTTTCATCGGAAAAAAGTAGATCATAAAGAATATGAAAAACGAATTTAATTAATGAAATATATGTATATAAATCTTTGATTGGTCGTCAGCCAAAGCTTTCGCTTCATTCTGTCTCGCCCTCTTTTTACTTGCTTATAAATAAAGGCCCTGTAGGCTCATCGATTTGGCCATTTTGGCCATTATTTTCTTACAATTCATTTCATCCATGCCTTCTAAAGATACATTGCTTGAAATATTCAGTGAATATATTAGGAGTATATCTAGAGGCTAAATTCATGTTTTATAACGTATAGATTTATAAGAGGGGGCTAATCTTTGCTTTACATTCAGGACTCGTAAAATATAGACTAAAGTTTCAAAGTTTTTGAAAATAATTTTTTTTCTTTCAATGTATGTATGTACTCGATGCTGAATCAAGTTATTAAATTTCCATATTTCAAATTCTCTTTTTCGCCAATAAACTACTGGCGATACGCTTTCTGGTGATTGCTGAAATTACATTTTGCGCAAGGACTTTTGTCGCGAGGTTATTGAGTTCTGAAATAATTGAAATCCCGAGATCCCAAAATCTTTAAAAATTGGAATTAGCGATTTAAGATTCCAGATCTCTGACAGTGATCCGATTGATTTGATAGGATCTTTACGAGATTCGCGAAGATTTTCGAGATCTTCGGCGAGAGTTAAGACTTTTTTCAACTGTTTTTAAACAGCTGAATTTTGGGATCTCCGAAATCGTGATTCTGAATCTTTCATTTTTTAACTGAAGAAGCATTTTTTAAATTGAAATGAGAAAAGGCGTGATTGGTATCGTAAATCCAATTTTCAAGTGGAAAAGTGTTTCTAATGTAGTAAATTAACAAAATAATCTAATTGGAAAGGTTCAAAATCAGATGAAGATATTTTTATTGTTGAAATTCGATATGAAAAACTTTTAGTAGATTCGATTAAAGCTTAAACTCAGGTTTACGAGAACTTACGGGAGCTAAAGCAACAACCCCGAAGTCAGCGTTTTGAGAAAAATGCGAAAATTGTTGAGCGTATTTGATATTATAGCTTTATTTATTTTCCAAATTACAAATAAATCGAATTTATGTATCCCCACATCAGTTTACGAACATAATTATTTTAACAATCTTTGTAAAGTGTAAGATATTTTCTGCCAGAATTTCAGTAAAGTGTTGAAATGTTACCTTCATAGGTTTACTGAAGGGTTGGAATGGTTTTAGCACCAAATACATGAATGGTCAATACTATTATAGGGAAAGGCTTTTAATCGAAGAAGGGGAGGTGAATGCTGAATATTGAAATGGAAACCGTACAAATAATGTTTCGATTGCAAGAAGATTATTTTATGCCAAGTCAAGCAAACAAAAGAGGAATTAAATAAAGCAATGGGAGAATAGTAAACGAGATAAATATCATGATGAAAAGAGATGTTCCAAAGTGATGTGACCTGCGGCGAGCGTAAAACTGATTATAGCGAGAAACTCGCCGTTATGGCTTGGGAGATGCTAAGTGGCAATTAGTGATTGCGAGCGCACTCGTGGGCGTTTTCGTATAAGTTTCAATTATTATCAAATGTTCAGACTCGTCACACGTTCAACTTTTATTTATTCAAAATGACCAATTTTTCTCAATTAAAAATTGAATTAATTCGGTACACTCTATTTCACGGGCAAATTTTATTTTAATTATGGATATTTTCAACTGAAAATAATGAATTGAGCAAATAATTGATTTTAACACTCTATCCTCTGGGAGGTTTTAAGCTATTCAGCCAAACGTGTGGAATCTGTTTTCTATAAAATATTACCTTACTCGTAAAATGTCAAATAACTTTTGGATAGTTGCCAAAAACTTGTGAAATTCGGACTACGACTTTTTAAAAATATTTCACACCCAAAATTGATAGTCAAATCGCTACTAACACTTGTATATGCACTTAGAGATCCCCGAGATACCTTTTGTAGATCAAAATAAATGATAAAATAAAATGATCAAAATAAGTCCCCTGATTATGAATATATTTTTTATTTTTTAGAAATACTGGTCAGTTTTTGTTTCAACAATTTGTAAAAACAATTTCATTATTTGAAAAAAAAATTATAAAATTATTTTTAGCATCTTTGAGCAAAAATAACACTTTTTTGCTGCTTGGACGTTTTACATTGTCAATATCGAGGTTAGATCTCTTGCAAGAAAAAAAAATCTTTCAATCGAATCAAAACTTCTCTCTTTGAGTTGCTGTTGAAATATTGCTAATTCCAAGAGGAAATCGTCTAAACTTTTCATTTCTTAATAAAAAATCAACCAGGCCAACTAGTGTCATAATTTCCCCTAAAACTGTTGCAAAATCTATGCAAATCATGAATAACATTGTTTATTCTTAAAAAAAACTCTCCTGCTTCATTGTTTATAATAAGTGTTATAAATCAAAACCGTTAATTACCTGAATTGTTTTTATTCATTTAATAATCTTTAATACAAGATGAAAAGTTTTACTCTCGTGACATTTTTCTGCACGACGAGCTATAGGTCAAATTTATAATAGATAATTTAAAATAATTTAGATAAATTGATGACATTTGGAGGGCTTATTTTCACCACTGATATTTCAAAACTGACTATAGGATATCGAAAAATATCTTTTACAATTTTTTTAGCACTTTATATTATTTTTAAAATGGGTTTTTTCATAATAAAACTTTTCTCATTCACATAATTTGAATTTGATGCGAGAATAGAAATGATTCGTTTATTCAAGAACAATCGATTGACCCAGAATATTAACACATTTTTCTGAAGGGTAAGAAAGTTATGATCATTTATAATATTTAAAAAATCGTTTTTTATGGTTAAACTCTTTTCATCAGCCTAATTCAAAATTGCTGTGAGAACGGAAAAGATTCCTTGATTCGAGACGAATTGATTAACCTACAGTATTGATCGATTGTATTGAAGAGTACGGAAGATATGGTAATTTATATAATTTGAAAAATCTATTTGAAACAGAAAACCTTTCTTCATTAACATAATTCAAAGCTCACGTAAGGCTAAAAAGGCTCCTTGATTCGAAAAACTTTGATTGGCCTATTCAGGTTTTGTTCATTTTGACTTCCTCTATGAGGAAGCAAATGTATTTGTTGATTTATGATAATAAGCAAGAAAAGTGCTCATCAAATGAGCACCATAACAATGTAAATACAAACAAACTGGAAACACCCGAAAACGAATTCACAGCTGGCTCAACTATTGAATAATCTGGGAAATATCTTGACTAATCGAATGAGTAATTTTTTACTAATCTTCAGTGGCCCGCATTTCGCTAATCAAATCTGTAAAATTTCACTAGTAATTAATGAAGTTTTAACCATTTTGATTCAGAGAGGCAATGAAGTATATTTTGTGTAAGAAAAAAGCCGTAAAATGAATATAATTACAATCTTCTAGTGAAAATTAGAAAAATATACAACCGAAAAAAATTTGGAAAATCGAAAACAGAACACTATTTGAAAATTAGCGCATAAAAATCCAGTTTGTGTAGAATCTAAAGCCCATTGATCTATTTTCATTTCAAGATTGTGAAAAATTCTTATTTTTCTTACCTTTGTTCAAACAATCACAAGGTAATGTTTTTATAATAAAGACGGGCTACATCACGTTTTCAATTTGACAACATGACCTTCTTACTGTTTCAATATAATTGAGAATGTTAAACCAAAACGTTATTTTAAGAAACTTTTGTATTTTTTACGTGTTCTCTTTTTATAATATTTTTTAAATTTCTATAAACAGTGCTAAGTAAATTTATTTATTTCCACATGAAGCTTTCCACATCTGAATTAGGAAATATCTCAACTAATTGAATTAGTAATTTTCTACTTATATTTGACGGCTCACTTTCCGATGGAAGTGCACGAGAACCTGAATATGCATATCACGAAGGAATAGTAAGGAGTAGTATCCCTGTAAGTGGGGAGTGGGACGAGCGACGTCCAATAATTCGTTAATGCTAGCTACGAATGAAAACTCTTATGCTCCCCCGTTCACATGCGCACTGGCGTTTGCCATGCCAACGATGTCAACACGCGTTTGAAGTTTCGAACTTGTGTATTGAACGAACATAAACAAACGAACGTAACCTACATGTTCATCGAGATGTCAAAAGGTAACATATTGAGTGGGTATAACATGTGGCTGCGAAAACAGCTCTGCGCATGTGCACGGGGGAGCATAAGAGTTTTCATTCGTAGCTAGCATTAACGAATTATTGGACGTCACTTGTCCCACCTCTGCTCACCGAACACATAGGGTGATACCACTCCTTACTATTCCTTCGTGATGCATATGTAATTAATTTATAGGCTATGATCTATTGTAATTTTCAGATTGTAAAAAATTCTAAAAATAACTTTAAAAATTTTTTTATTAATGTCTGGCACAAAATAAAACTTGTTACTCTCGTGAATTTTTTCACACGGCCAGTCATTATTATTTATTCACAGCCTTATAAACAATATATTTTTCATTAATCTCCACTACATCCAACAATTAAAAATAAAGTAGGAATTATTCTTATTTCAAAAAAAATCTCAAATAATTATTTGAACTAAAAGTCACATATTTAAGTGGCCAAAAAATGTTTAATATTACGTTAACCCTGAAAATTACATATCAAGCTCAGTGGAATAATCATAATAAAATAAAGGTAAAAAGACCAGTCCAATCTCGCTGAAGTGATTGCAACGAGCTGTATTGTTTCAATTTCTGTTACCTAATTATAAGTATATTATAAAATGTTTATAAACAAACAAAACTTCGGCAAGAAACATAAAAAATAATTAATTCACTCGCAGTATTTTCTGCACGATGACGTGATGTCCACTTAAGACATCAAGTTATAGTAATATAATCATATATATTGCCACAGTGTAAAAAGTAATAAAGTCGAACATTGTAACCCGGATAGTCTATGTAATTTACTCAGAGATTAATGTGTGCGGATTCTTGCAGTTATTACCTCGACTTTGGTCAAATTAACGTTATAAAAAAAGGTTATCGCTAATAACTTCAAATTATGGATTACAGGGGAGCGTAGATTTATAAAAAATATATCGTTTATAATGCCATGAATAAATAATGACTCTTCCTACGAAAACATATCACGAGAGTAACAAAATTTACCTTGTACCATGGATGAATTTTTTTTTTTTTAATCGACATTCTTAACTGACGGTTTTTGTTAATAACAATCGCTATACACAATAAATATCTCGTATTAAAAATACTAACAGAGATACTTATACTGTTTACGGTAAAAATACTGTCATGAAAAAAGGTTATCGGGCATAACTTGAAAATTGTGGCTTGTAAGGGAACACAGAATAATGAAAAATATATTGTTTTTAAGGCTGTGAGTAAATAATGGATTTTCGTCTAAGAAAATATAACGAGGGAAAAAAATTTTAGTTTTGGCACAGATTAATATAAAAGTTTCAAAAAAATCAATTCTGTTCATGGGGTTTTTTTTATTTATAACAATTCTTATTAAGAGTATAAGCAAGTAAGTTTATGGACTATAAATAATGTTATCAACGGTAGGTATATGTCTTGCAACAGTTTTAGAGAAAATTATGACACTGGTTGACCTGGTTAATTTTTTATTAACAAATGAAAATTCCAGTCAATTTCCTCTTGAAAATAGTACATTTTTGTGCAAATAAGTATGGAAGTGTTGCTCAATTCAGGACAGGAAAGTTTGATTAAAAACAATTATCTAATTTTGAGGAAATAGATGTGAATTTGACAATCTCAATGTGACACTGACCACGAATTGGATCAGGATTGGCAGCGGATTGCGATAACACATGTAATCTTCAGTTTAAATAAAAAATAACAACCTACTCCGTAGATATTGAGTTTCAGAATGAGGATGAAAAAGTCTTCATCTAAAAAAGGTAGCCAAATTTCGAGCAAAACGTCAAAGAATTTTTAGGTTATAATTTTATAGGTTTTGAGAATCGGTTTTAGGTAGCAATGGAAAAACGAACTTTCCATTTTTCACAAAAATAAAAACTTGCCCTTGAGATATGGGGAAGGTAAATAAGAATAACAAATGTTCGATACAAACTAATTATTTTGTTCCAAGAAAATACAATTTTAATGTGACGGTATCGCACTGTTAAACAATGTTTCGATGAAAGGAAAAGAACTTCAATAAGCGATAATGATTTAATGAAATATCATTTGATGCTGAAGGGAAGAACAGGATTATTGCTACGTTGAAATAATATTAGTTTTAAATTAAAGAAATTTTTGTTTGTATAACTATATTAAAAAATTATAATTTAAACAAATCTTTCCTTTATCAAACGTGCATTTGATTTTTTAAGAATGTTTTGGTCATCTAGTTCTGCACTGTCACCCTTGAATTAAGCATCTTCATTCATAATTTTTATTTCCTCAACACAACGCAAATGGTTCGGATAAGCCTAAATCAGTCGCAACATTATTTTGTCATGAATTTTTCAATTTTTGTGTGCAAATTTGTATTTGGGGACATGGAAATTTGAGCTATATTTTAATTTCCCGTTTCTAAGAAAAGGAACTAAATATTTTAAACTTTGTTTAAAACGTCTTCCGTGGCAGAACTTTATCCAGTATTGTTAAAAAAATCTATTAATAATTGAAATGGATCAAACGGCCGGGACTTAAATTTCACAACTTGTGGACAAAGACCCGTTTAGCAAAAAAATAATATTGGTGACTCATGGGAGATCTCCGAAATCGACTCCCTCGAAAAACCACGTGACTTCCACTGAAACACGTGCTCGACTACAGTGACAGGTTGGAAATCGATAAACAAACGATCCACGCTACTCATTACTTTTTTCAAAATTATGCGAATGCAATTTGAAAGAAATAAAGAAAACTTGAAAAAAAAATATTCCATTAATATATTCACGTCCAATTACATACTACTAAAAGTCAAATGAAAACAGTGTTGCAACCACTGCAACGTCTAAAACTCAATTTCTGACAGCTCTGACATAACCTCAAATCCGATTACAGACATTAATTATCTACGAGTAACAGTGTCATTTCATCAGAACATTATTATCCTCACGAATAAATCTTCTCCTATAATTTGAAAACGAAAGCACGAAGCATTTCGTGAAACCGCTGACTTTCGACACACTAATGTCACTTCGAAGACTAATCTTCATTTACGAGAAAGAGAAAAGAGTATTCAACCATAGTTGACGTCGTGTGATGCGAAATTACAGGAAACAAGAGTGGAACGATTTCCGAGACAATCTTAATCCTCGAAAGCGAACCACGTGCTGCTCTAAATTACGAGGCGTTTAATGTCAGCTTTTGGGGGACTCCAGTGCTCAAAGCAAACGTTATGACCACTACTACCTGTCACTGGGAACGTAAACAAAGGCTACAGTGCGAACACGTGACACCTGAGAATGCCCTTTGATGATTCAAAACACCTTGACACATGGAGTTGCTTATATAGCAGTCTAATTTGTTACTGATATTTCGAATTGATTGTAATTTTTGAACTTTTTTTATTGTTTTTATTTTCTAACTGTAAAAAATGACTTCTTGATATTACTTCACAATCAAGTCGAGCTAAACAGCGAAAGGATCGAGGCAGACGAAGAGCCAAGATGAAAGGAGTCAGAAAACTTTAAGGGAAAAAGAGGGAAGATTGGTGCCGGCGTGTCTGACACTCAGTGTAGAGAAAAGAGGTTAGAATCGCCCTTCGCGTAAAGACTCACCTCGTGAACTCGTGGATGTTGATGATTACAATGTCTATGTTCAAACATACCATACACTATGTCCACACCACACACAATCGCGAGAAAAACGAAGGGCAATGTCGTCGCGGTGCCGCATTGCATCTTCAACCGAACTCTCGCGACCATTGCGACACTCCACCTTCTAAAACATAACATACACTGGTGAATTTACAGCGAATCGCGCTTATATATAGGTATGTGCCATCTTGCGGCCAATTGAGGAACTATGACCCGGTGAGCTTCGAATCTTCGATTTTTTAGACAAATTATCTTGGATATTAACGATAATTAGACGATAGGAATACAACAGGTGTTTTAAATTATATACTAGTGAAAAAATGAGGTAATCATTCAAGCTCATTTTGAGGTTAAGTGAAGGTATTAGACAATGAAAATCAATAATTGGTGCGAAAACTTTTTTGGTAATTTTGAAATACAAAATTGATGAATTCGAACGTTTTTGTTACCGTTAAATACGCATCAGTGATGCGTTATAATTTTCAGGTGACAGTAACTTTTCCTAGAAAATTAACGCGTTGGTCTCTACAAGTTAGATAATAAACGGTTACAGAACAGTCCTAATTTGCAATTCTGGAAAAATTACGTAACTCAGTTGCAACAATGTTACGTAACGTTCAGAAATCAAAAAATCGATTTGACTTGGAAAATGAAACTATTAAAACTGTATACCCTGTTTTATAATTATTATAATCTTTACAAGTAAATAATATTATCAGGGTAGCCGCAAAAATTTAATTTTCAAAATACCCTGAGCATTAATATTTAAAGACCAAAATTCTAATCATGTAACGTTTTTATTATAGAATCTTTTGTGGATGTAATAAAACAATTTTAAATGTATATTTATGTAAAATATTTTTATTTCATTATTCCCAGAGCTGCCATATATAAATTTACTTGAAAATAGTGAAAAAGTGACCGATTTAAACCGAAAAAAATCACCAAACGAATCAAGTAAAATTCAAAAGAATTCAAATAAATTGGAAATAATTTAATTCATGTCTGTAAAATTGAATTGCATTTAGAGGAATTTAAGGAGAATGAGAAGAATTGGATGAAATTCATAAAATTTCAAACCGGAAACTGTAACTGTGAATTGAGTTTAGAAACATTTAAAGAATTTGATGATATAATTCTCTACACATAAAGCACTTTCGTGTACAAGGGTTAAATTATTGAAATTATTGATTGTTAAAATGTATGCTAAATGGTCTTAAAACATATCTTAAACGGTACAATTTCCTCTTGAGTAGAATTTTAAGTAGAATTGAGTGAATTTAAAAGAATCCAAGTAAATTAAAAAAATTTGGAAGAATTTTAAAGATCTTTAAAAAATTAATAAAAATTCAGGTTGAATTCAAACTCCCAGAAATCTTTAAATTCCTTAAAACATTTTTTTAATTTCTTGAAAGTTTAAAAAATACTTGAAAATCTTAAAAATCCGTTGAAAGACCTTTAAATTATTAAAAATATATTAACAATTTATTGAAATCTTTCAAAATATCATGAAACCTTACAGGTTCTATAATGTATCGTTTAAAATTAAGACGTGACGAACACGTGGTATTTTCATTTAAGAGAGTGACTATAGTGGATTTATGTTTAAATAATGGCCAAAAATTGATGTTAAAAAAGGTATTTGTGCCAAAAATCAGATCTCTGAGAAAAATAGTTTTTTTTGTGACTTCAAGAATGAAAATATTATAGCTGATAATGTAATTTCAAATAAAAAACATTTTTAATAGCAATATTTGAAAACTTACAAGAACATTCATTTAATTACGTTTCTTGCAATTGAATTTTTTCTTAGTATAGCTTTTTACCTTTTTTTTAGCTTTTACTTTTTTTATTTTAATAATTCATGGCTTATTTTTTCGAGGCAAATGTTCGCTACAACTCTCTTTCCAATTTTGAAAGGGAATTTTTCTATGGCTGAAATCGTTAAAATAATTTTGTTATGAAAAAATTTGTTAAGTAGATAACTATATTTGAAGATTATTTACTTATTTTCAATACGAAAACATCAAAGTCGTACGAAATGTTTTCCTGAATGAAATAGGCCATAATTTATTGAAATTCAACCATTTTGAAATAATTCGTAAGAAGCGACAGTGAGAAATAATTTAACTACAAAAACTATTTGTTAAAATTATTATTTATCTTGAGGTTACAACTTTTTTCATGAAAAATGCCGGTTTTTCTTTCATCAGACATGACTGAAAATACTATTTCATATCTTGAAATCACAGAAAAGCTTTTCCTTCCAGTGACCTGATTTTCAGTACGAGATTACCTCAATGTGCTTCTTACAGAAATTCCCTGACTTTTGCCATTTTTTTCAAAATCCCTGACTTTCCAGGTTTTCCCTGGCCTGCGGTCACATAGAATTAATATTAACGAAATTTTAAAAACAATTTTTCATTAAATAAAATCGATAATTAAAAAATTAAGCAAATCTATATTCATCATATTCAACAATCATCTTACCTTACACGCTAAAATATTTAAATATAGCCTCAATTTGCAAAATAATACATTTTTAAGAATTTTTCAAATTATATATACCTATTAGGGCTACTTTTGAGAATTTCTACATTTTTCAAAACGTGTTACTTTTGTTCGAATCCCGGGGCATTGAAACCACTACCTAAAACGGTTTATTGAGGGGACCTGATGAAAAATCCAAATTTTCTAGGAATGACTACGACGCGTTCCAGAAATATTTTTGCAAAAAGTTCCAAAAATCGTGTTTACGTAGACTGACTCCCCCCACTGCATTTTAAAGCAACATTTTTAACAGGAATATTAAGCTAGAGAAAATTCTGAGAAAGCTTAAAAAATGGAACCTTGTGTCTGTAATAAGCACCGAGTTACGACTCTTTAAGCCCGGGTGAAAACGTTATATATAGTGGTAAAAGCACTGATATTTTTCATTTGTTTTATACCAAAAAATGTATAAAACAAATAAAAAATATAATTGTCTTCTCGATTACATAACTATAAATAACATTTTCACCTAGGAAGAATCCCGATTTTTTCAAAAATGAGGGTAAAAACCTCAATTCTAAAGTTTGCATCTGTACTTTGGAGCCTGTTAATCTTACAAACAAATTTTTATGGATTTTATTTAAAGTAGATTCAATTGGGAGTAATTTTGAAAGAAAAAAAAAACTATGACTTAGCCTGCCAAAGTTGACGACTTTTCACATACTTTTCAGAGAAAATCACTCGTGTCCAGTTTTTTCAAAATACTTCGTTTAAAGGTAAAGCTACATTAATGATTTATATAAATAATACATGTAGATGGTAAAAAGAAACTGACATACTTCAGACCAAAAGTAGATTTTGATGTTATAAATCCTTTATTTCTGCCAACGTTTCGAAAACTTTGTCGTTTTCCTCTTCAGGACGTTAAATTTCAAAATTCGTCAAATATTCGTCAATTAATTAATAAAAATCATCTTCCTCCTCACATCTCTTTAAGGAGCTTCATTTTTGGTAAGAAATTTTGTTTGCATTTTGAAAAATTTAAATTTGTTTACAAAAATTAATAAATTGATAGTGTTAAAAATATTTTAATACTAAAATTGACTTAGTTAGAGAGTCAAAAAACTCCCCAACTGTTTTGCTCCATTTTTGCAAGGAGCAAAATTACTAATCTAACTTACATTAATGATGCTAGTGAAAAAGTTGTAGAGCAGAAAATTATGCGTGAATTAAAAAAATCTTCTATCCTTCGTAGTTCAAGAGTTATGAATCTTGAAAAAAAAAACAATTTTTTCTGCTATTTTCAGCCAAAACGCTTTTTTAATAGCTCGTTTCATGCAAGTTCTGCGACCGTATTTGAGCATTTTGCTTGCATACATGCATCTGTAGTTCATTATCAATACACTTTTTTCTAATTTTTCGTTAAAAAATTATTTATTTTTAACCGTTATTTGAATAATACTTTTCACGCTTAGACTGTTTTATAATTTAAAAATAAGTTAAAAATGCCAAGAGTTGATATCATCATAGAGGAAAAAATTATTTTTAGTTGTTGATAATAAAAGAAAATGTAAACAAATTAATTACGTAGTTATGCAATGAATTAAAAAAGTAAATAAAAAATTGACTGAATAATTACACAGTATCAGGAAATGGAGTACATTGTCAAAACTTGAACATTGTTTTATAAAATGAACTCTCCAATTCAAACTTAACATTCTTATGAAGTATACTTGTTTATGAAACATGGTATGTATGAAATGTAAATTTTACAAAACAAAATTATGGTAATTACATAATTTTCTTCGAACTGTATATTAATATAATCATAAATATTACTTTCTATTTACAAATATTTTTCGTAACCCTTGAAAAAATATTATTATTATGATTATATATATATATGTATATTATAGTTATCATAATGATTTCTAAAGTCCTGCTGGGGAAACCACTAAAAAAAGCACCTGATACTCTACCTCCAGGCTCTTGTGGAAAATAGTTTATTTTACAGTTATTAATAGTAATTTATCAGTCAATCATTCAATCAATTGGCTAATTATTTAGTTTGTTTTTTAATTAATTGCATAATTACCTAATTTATTTATTTACATATTCTTTTATTGTCAAGAATTAAAAATAATTGTTTCCTCTGTGATGATCGATTATCAATTTTTGGCATTTTTAACATAAAATAATACAATCTTGTAAAACTAATCACTTCATTAACATTTGTTATAAATAATGAGTAAACAATGTAAAACTAGTTTATTTATAATTTTTCCTTTATTCACTTCCGACCACAAATACTGTGAAAGTAATTTTCACAAAGAAAATACATGAAATATGCACACAGTTGTTAGTGTGAAAAGTGTTAATTAAACAATGGTTCAAAAATAAAAAATATATGTAACGAAAAATAAGAAAAAATTGTGTTTCTAATAAACTACAGTTGCATATAGGCAACTAAAACGCTCAAATACGGTCACAGAACATGCATGAAATGAGCAATTAAAACAAACTTTCTGGGCTGAAAATAGCAAAAAAAAACTTTTTTTTTTAAGATTCATAAGTCTTAACTTACGAAGGCTAGACGATTTTTTTATTTAATTCGCGCATAATTGTCTGCACTAAAACTTTTTCTCTCAAACCCTGAAACAAAGAATTTTGAAAAAACTGGGCAAGAGTGATTGCCCCTGAAAAATATGTCAAAAGTGGTCAACTTTGGGAGGCCATATTTAACCTATGACTTATTGGGAGTAGGTCTTTTTCTTTCAAAATTACTCGAAATTGCATCTAGTTGAATAAAAATCTAGAACATTGTTTAGTACAATTAATAGGTAACAAAGTAAAGATACGAACTTCAGAATTAAGGTTTTTGGCATCATTTTAAAAAAATCTGGGTTCTCATTAGAGATGGAAGTTTCTATTTTTGTAAATTTCTCAGAATTTACTCTAGCTTAATTTTGCTTTTGAAAAATTTGCTCTAAAATGCAATGGGGCGAGTCAGTCTACGTGAATACGATTTTTGACCGTTTTTCAAAAATATTTCCAGGGCGCGTTGCAGTTATTTCTGGAAAATTTAGATTTTTCATGACGATGCCGCAAAAAAAACGTTTTAGCAACAAAAAAACGCGTATTACCTATTTAATAAGGTAAAAAAAGTACCAGATACATGGGCCTATTCCTGTTTTGAATCAAACCTGCATTCGGAGTGAAAAATTGGCTAATTTCAATAGTTTTGTGTAAAAAGAGTTTTTTGTTTTATTCTAACACATAAAAAAAACGCATAAAAAAAACGCGTAATTAAAAATACGTAAGTAAAAATTAAAAATACTTAAGCACTAAGAATTTAAATAATGTTAAGATTAACTGAAGAAACTCTTTAACATCCAATATATATAGTAAAATTTTAGAAAATCAACTTAATGATAATGGAAAGAATTTTCAATTCACACAAGGATTAAATGAAAAATTCAAAAATTTACTTTCTAATAGTAGTTTTGATGGACGATTAAACATCAACAAACACAAAGATATAATCAATACAGGTCAGAATGATCGTTGCAAAGTTAATTTAAGTGATAAAAAAATTCCAAATGAAGTTAATGACGTTTTAAGATTGAGAAATAAATTTAGTTCATCCTTTCTAACTAATAAACAAAATATAGTTTTTGATCTAGTTAAAGATGTAGAGTCTAATATTAGATTGATTAAAAATGTATATGATCGGGATATGCTAAGGCACAGAGTTCTTAATTCACCACAACATTTTTTACAGAATAATCAAATTTCACAGTCTGATAGGTTTTTTTGCACAAAGTATTAAAAAAACACAATGTTTTATTAAATCAAACAAACAACTTTTAATTACACATGCAGATAAAGGTGACATTACCGTCGTTCTTAATAAAGAAACGTATAATAAGAAAATTAATAATCTATTAAACGATGTCACAACATATGAGAAATTAGATGAAAATCCTGAAAAGGAACTAAAAAATAAACTTTTGAATACTTGAACTCATGGCGAATCAGTGGTTATTTAGGTGAAAATATATTATTTCGAGACTAAGATCCCTGGAATATATGGTTTACCTAAAATGCACAAACCAAATTGTCCATTACGACCTGTTGTTTCTATAATTAATACTCCCACTTATAAAATGGGCAAGTTATTTGAAAATATTTTTAAAGAAGCTTTATTGGTACCTGAAAGTCAAGTTAAAAATTCTTTCGAGTTCAAAAACGTAATAGTTCAAAGAACAGTTCCGCCTGATCATATTATGGTTTCATTGGATGTATCATCTTTGTTCACTAACAATCCAATTGGTTTAGTAATGAATAGTATTTCAAGTAGATGGATTCAAATTCCAAATTTTATAGGTTTTACCTTTGGCTGAATTTGAAAATGGAATTAAGTTTCTAATGAATCAAACAGTTTTTCAATTTAATAATAATTTTTACCGACAAGTGTATAGGCCTCCTATGGGTTCTCCCACATCACCTGTTTTAGCTGACCTTGTTATACAAGATTTCAAGTCAATAGTTATGAAAAATTCAGATTTTACTATTCACACATATTTTAGATATGTCGATGACACTTTTATTATTTTACCTAAAGATAAATTAGATTATGTTTTACACCAATTTATTTTTTTCCATCCGAGGCTTAAATTTACACATGGAATAGAAACTAATAATTCCATTTCCTGTTTAAATGTTAAAGTTATCAAAAACAATTATGGTACTATTATCACGGATTGGTACAAAAAAGATACTTATTCAGGAAGATACATTAACTTTTTTATAACCATCCTATTCAGCATAAAATAGCTATTATTAAAAATCTCGTAGACACTTCGATTAAATTATCACATGAATCTTTTCACAATTCTAATATTGTATTGATAAAGAAAGATTCTGTCTCTTAATAATTATCCAAAAGAGTCTGTTCAAACACACATTAATAATAAAATAAAAACCCTTAAAGATTCTTTACCACAACAAATTAAATCACATCGAGATTATAATTTAGATTTAAAACATATTGTTTCTATACCTTTTCATGGTAGTTTGTCTTTTGAAGTAAAAAGAATTTTGAGTGAATTCAACATAAAAACAACATTTAGGATTGATTCTAAACTGGATAAGTTCACAAAACTATCACTGTAAAAAATTTTTTTGGGATTTTTCCCAAAAAATATTGGAACGCAACATACCCAACATTATAGGGAATTTTCCCGAAAATAAATTCGGAAAAATTTCCAAATTAATTTGGGAATCCTACTCTAAACATAGGAGATTTTCCCAAAAATAAATTTGGAAAAATTTCCAAATTTATTTGGGAATTGTACTTTGAAAATAGGAAATTTTCCCAAAAATACATTTGGGAAAATTTCCTAATTTGTTTGGGAATTTTACTCCGAAATTAGGAAATTTTCCCGAAAATAAAGTTGAAAAAATTTCCAAATTTATTTGGGAATTATACTTTGAAAATAGGAAATTTTCCCAAAAATAAATTTGGAAAAATTTCCTAATTTTCTTGGGAATTTTACTCCAAACT
>CAKNXH010002390.1:0-38262 GCA_932178445.1 Andricus quercusramuli | reverse complement strand
TTACCTAAAAAATTAGTGGGAAAATTTCCGAAATTTTTTACAGTGTAGGCAAAGATTCTCTCGACAATTTTCAGCTTTGTAATTTAGTATATAAAATTCTTTGTTTAAATTGTGATAAATGCTATGTTGGTGAGACTGGTAGATTACTTTCCAATAGAACTAAAGAACATCACGATAATTTCAGACACAATCCTAAGAACCATAAAGTTATTGCAAAACATCAGGTTGAAACTGGTCATTAATTTGACAGGGAATATGTATTGGTCTTACACCATGAACCTAATGAGTTTAAAAGACTTGTAGCGGAAATGTTCTTTATTAAGAATGAGGGTGATAATTTTTTAAATATAAAAACTGATCTAAATAATTTGAGTCCATTATACAACGTAACTCTAGAATCTTTAATTTAAGATCCAATGTTTATGATCCAACTTTTATCATCATTTCATTATTATTGTTACAATTCTAGTAGTGTTTAATTTGATATTAATTAATTGTTCTACCAATAATTTGTTACTTAGACTTTATGAACACAAAATTACAAATTTTAATTAGAATTAAGGAACCTGATTCTCTTACCTGCATTCACCTTACCATGGAAGAGTACGATGGTGCTGTCTTCTATTTCAAATTCAAAAAGAAAATTCTTTAAATGCAATTTTTTTAATATTGTCCGTGATGGGATAATAATGGACCTTACTACTTTTTAAAATCTTGAAGTTAAAATATTAAAAGCTCAGGCAAATAATTTCACAATTTTTAATCATTTTCTCAACCTTACTTTTCAATTCGTATAATATTTCGTTATGTACATATGAAATGGTTTCTATTTCTCTTCGTTTACAATCTTATTTTTCTTCACAGAACTAAATTGAGATGTGAATCTAGTAAGAGCATGCATCTTTTTTGACTATGACATTTTGGCTTCTGCCATTTTTTTTTAAATAAAGGACTTTTTTATGACTTGGATTGCTGTTTTCCTGAAGAGGAGAGCATTTGACTGTCGAAACGTCGATGATTAAAGGATCTTCTCAACATTATCAAGGTCTTTTTATTTGGTTTAAAGTATGTAATCTTATACCTTTTACGTTATTTAAGTAATTATAGTATTTAGGAAGTAAAATGAGGCAATTCAATTATGAGGCTGAATCCTCCTTTCAGCGCCCTTAAATAATAATATTGACTGAATAAATCATTTAATAGATATATGTGTGCGTTAATTTTTTAATACATTTTTTGTATATGTGGATAACCGAAATTAACTTTCAAATCACTAACACAAATAGCACGAAGTGTACTGAAATATTAAAATAGAATTTTAATGACTAATAAAAAAAAGTGAGCAAACCTTTTCGCAGTATTAGTGTCAACTATGTTAATATTAGGTCAATTTAATTGACATTTCGCATATCAGACTGGTTAATGAACTGTAGACTATATATCTAGAGAATAATAAAAAAACGAGTATTTTATTTTTACTACCACAATTCAGTGTTATTTACCATTTTCACATTTTACAATCAACACCAGTTAATGAAGCATGAACGCGACAAATGTATATCCGTGATATCACTCAAATGCACTTATTATCATATTTTCCTCATATTAAAGTGACAAGCGAGATGATGTTGACGATTCCGTATTACGTAATCGGACTTATATAAAAAAATAGTTTAAAAATTAGATGATTGAGCAGTAAACACGGGTAATTAATTAAATTCAGAGATACGACGCAGGATAGGATTTCAAATGATATCTCATTATTTAGAAGGAACTAGTTATATTTCTCATGTAAATAAATAAAAAATAGTACATCAGATAATAATGTATCTTTTAACATTATCCATTTTTGAAAACAATCTTCTTAATACACAATGATTAAAAAAAAGATCGATATAATCACAGATTCCCAACCGAATATTAAACCTTACGTGTTTTTAGCAACATTAAGATAATGTTCAATACCTATTCCAGGAACTTCATAAATATAACATGGAGAAAACATTGTTTAATTCAATCCTACCTCATTTCTTACAAAAAGACCGACTGAATGTAAAAATATCCTACTCTTAAAGAATCTATAAGTAATTCATACTTCTATTCGTACCTCAGACCTTACACACCCTTGCAAACCAACTTTTACTTTCTCCGCAATTAGGATTCACACAATGAGGACACCTTGTTAACAATTTAGGGTTGACTGGTTGATTGGATTTTAGATGTGAAGAAACAATATCGGTCAATGCATTTATAAATATCGGATGATCGTTAGGTGCTGCTGCTCTTCTGATATTGACTCCAAGCTGCAAAAAATCACGAATATTTTACAGAAAATATTTATACAAAAAATTTGGTCAGATTTTTAGATTTTTTAAAGAAACTAGCCAATAAACACTTTGAATATTTCCATATTTCAAGTACTAAGTTTAATTTGCACTACAATGGCTACATTAGTTACAAATGAGTACTTTCAAATAATTAAGCACCTTAGTTATATGGTATATCAGAAAATGACCAATAAAGGTTCACTGGCAACGAACTATGTATATAAAAACAATACATTTACATTCACAATACAATAAATAGAAGTCCTTTAAAATTTTTTGACATGTTTAAAAATCGCTTAAAATCCTGTGGAAACCCTCAAAATCATTAGTAATCTTTTGAAATCCCTTAAAATCTTCGAAACAACTTTAAACCATTAGAAGTTTTGTAATATCCCGTGCAATTAGAAACCCATCGAAAACTTTTATGAGTGAATTCTTCTAAAATTAATTGACATCCACATAAATCCCGTGAAATTCCTTAAAATTAAGAATTGTTCAAACTGAAAGGCTTTATATTTTTATTTTACAGGATTTTACCAAATTTTAGAAAAAATGTGTGTCAGTTTGCAAAATTATTAGGACTTTCTGACGCCTGAAAATTAAAAAAAAATATTTTACAAGTTTTCGGAGTTTAAAAATATTTTTAATCTCTTCAAAACTTCTAAAATTCCAAAATATCTTTCAAACTTGCTGGAATTATTCCTAAAATTGCCCTAAAATCTTCTAAATTCGTTTTTTCACAATTTTTGAAATCGATGTAGTTTTTAAATATCTAAATCTTTTACGATCATTAGAAAACTTCAAAATTTTATTCCGAAATCATCGAAAATCTACATTTTGTTATAAGTTTTATAAGTCTGTTCAAATATTTAATTATTTTTGAAATGTTATATTTTGAAATGATTCGAAATTTTCCTAAGACATTGACATTTTTTTTGAAATCTTAGGGAATGTTTTTGTATCTTTTTAAATATTCTTTTGAAGTAAATTTCATGAAATAAAAAATCATTGAAAATTTTCCCAGGAATCTTAAGACAATTTTTTTATTCTCTTGAAACCTTTCAAAATTCTTTAAAAACGTTCACACTTTTTGTTCGAAGTCTTCAAAAATCTACATTTTTTTTAAATCTTCCACATTATTTTCGGAACATTTCGGAAATCGTTCGAAGCACTTTAGAATCTTCAATTCTTGATAATTATTTTAATAACATTGATTTTTCAAAATGAAGAATCAATTCAACAAAATTTTACATAAAATTTATGTAGAAAAATGTTAAAACGGAATAATTTTCGAATATTAAAAAACATTTACAACTCTAATTTTATCATTTGTCAATAGTGTTTAGAAACATTCAAAAATAAAATTTAACATCAAATAAAATTATTTACACTACCTTCGGAAATGTCGGTACGCTCAGCGAAGGTACTATTAAAAATCACTGCTGACTTTGAAACGTCATTACTCGTTCAAAAATTGAACGAGAAACTTGATTAAAAGCCCTCTGAAGAGCTTATTATATTACGCGTCAAATGAGCCCTAACATATATATTTCTGACTTTCCGAAGAGAATATACTGAGTGAGAAGTTTAAAAAAAAAGCAAAAATATCTTGTCATATCTTCGGAAACCCTGAATATTTTTGAAGTTTTATTGGCTTAAATTGAAGATGAGATTTCACAGATTATGTCCTGTAAATTTCAGTTTTTTTCCTTGAGTATCCTAAGACTTCAAAGACTAGATAGTATGAATTTGAGGATTTGGCTACAACTTTCCTAGGTCATGCCACAAGTTGAAGTAGAGGTACAAAATTCTAGAAATTCTTGATTTTTTTTAACTTCTTACACAGTATATTCCTTTTTTACAAAGTTTCTCGCTTCATTTTTGAACGAGTAATCACGTTTCAAAGTCAACAGTGATTTTTAATAGAACTTTCGCTGCAGGCGCGGATCCAGAGATTTATTCACTTTGAATGTTTATTATAAATTATATAAATAGATTCATCACGAATCTTATAAACATAATTAACAAATGTTTAAATAAAAACCATGTTTTTTTATTTACCAGCTCCGTCTTGCATGTCATGGTATAAGCATTATTCAACAAGTATAAAATATTCATAAAATTTTCGAAGTCAAGCATAAACTATAAAACGATTATTTTTAAACCGAAAATTTTAGGCGTCGATTTCCACTCTTTGCGATATTCATATCTCCGGTTCAAATCCGGGCTGAGGCAGATTTTTTCATGTTCTTGAAAAATTATTCGTCTGAAGTAATCGTTTTAACGAATCAAAATTTGTATTAATTATAAATGTACTCTATTATTTTCAATGCTCTAAATTGAAGAATGAATCAACAAATTTATAAGTTCTCAAAATTATATCATTTCACGCAATTTCATGTTAGAAACATTCAAAATTGGAAAATTACAATTGTTTTTAAATTGAACACTTTTTAAATTAGAAGTTAAATTGTTTTAATTTTAAATCGTTTTAAATGAATTGAAATTCAATTGTTGTTTCTACATCAAAATTTGTTTTGAAATCGTTTAAAACTATATTTTTTTACTAAGAAATCAATTTTTTCCAAATTTATAATATTATATTATTATATCTTATATTCTATTATTATATTATATTCTGTTAAGATTCATTTTTCAAAATAAAAATCATTGGAAACTTTACCAGGAATCTTAAGAAAATATTTTTATTATCTTAAAACCTTTCAAAATCCTTAAAAGCTTAAAAATTTGATTTAAAAACTTCTAAATATCTCCTCAACATACTCCATTTTTTTCTAAATGAATATATTTTTATTTGTTATTGACACATCAATATTCAACATTTTCACTTGCAAATAGAATTTTTTTAATTAGAACAATTAAAATTAACATTGCAACGTTTAGCTCTGCGAAATTTTAACGATTCAAGGCTTTCTGTTTTAAAAAATTCAGTTTCAAATTGTTTAGTTTTGAATATTCAATTTATAATTGTTCATTTAAAATAAACAGTCAAACATTGCTGACTATTAAAAAATTGTTTTTTTTTCTTCTTAATTACAAATTTTCAAATTCAACTCGTTAAAAATTGTATATTTTAGACTGAACCAACAGACTGTTTATAAAGTTTTAATCGGAAATATACATTAAGTTAACTACTAAGGCTTCCGAATTGAAACAGTTCAATTTTTAAAGTCAAAATCTGTAAATTGTTTAATTTTATCAGATTCATAATCGCTCTATAATGTCAATCAATTATTGTTCAATTTTTGTCAAAAAATTTCAGTTTAAAAAGATATTAATCTTGTATTGTGTAAGCCTTCAAAACTGCATTTTAACATTCTTTTAATTCAAAATCTACCCTTGAAAATGAAGATGTACAATGGAAAATTTTTATCGTGAAAGATTTTAGAATTCCACATTGTAAACTTAATGATTTCATAATTGAAGAAGTTGACAACTTAACTTAGGATAAAGAAAAGTTGAAATGAAACTTATTTTGGATTGCATTATATATCTTGTGACATGAAATTTGTGATATTTCAAGTGATTAGATCGATTTTTTTTTAAACTTGTGAAAATACCGGTCAAAAAATAAATTCACTGTCATTTCCCGATCTCAAAAAATTCAAATCATCTCCTGGTTTCCCGGACCAGCGACCGCCCTGAGTTATGATATTTCAGAATATAATTATGCTTCTCGAATGATAATAGGAATTTCGTGCATGGTAGCTTAACCATTTTTCTTCAAAGAAAAAATTTAAATAATATATAGTTCAATAATTCTGACTCACAATTTGCTTTTTTCTATAAAATTTCTGTTCGATACAGGAAACACATTTTAAAGTTTTCGAAAATATTGATAAATTTCACAATAGTAAGCTTTCTGAGAACTTTTTGACTTCTTTTTAAAGGTATTTTTAGACTTTACGTTTTAGTTTTTTTTTAATGAAACTAATTTTTGCATTTTTTAATTTATGTAGTTAAGGTAAATATCCCAGTAATCGTGATGGCAACTTTCTTGCTTTTTATGTGTGTGAATTCGTGAAGAGTAACATAGTTTTCAAATATCCTATTCGTCTGAATTCAGCGAAAATATTTTAGGGGACCTTATTCATTTTAAAGTGTCAACACGAATTAATTTAAGTGTCGGACAATTCATTTCAATCCGTTAGATTTTAAGTCAAGCTCCAATTCGCCAGAATTCGCCAGCGCGATTACAGTTAAAAACTGGCCTATTCAATCGAATCTTGAGGTATAACTAACGCGCAGGGGAATATATGATCTGTTGACCACGAATTAAGGCAAATTGACAAGTATTCAATTCACGCTGGCTCAGTTCGTTTCAACGGATCAGAAAACAGAATTCGGGCAAATTTAAACATGTTAATTCGCTACAATCCTCCCAAATTAGTTTCTTTTTGCTGGGATAGTAAACTTAAATTATCTCATTTCAAAAATCCGAGTTGGGGGTGGGGGGGGGGGGGGCCCCAGCCACCGTGGACCCCCCCTGGATCCGCGCCTGCTTTCACAGATCGTACCGATAATTTCCGACGGTAGTGTATTTTGAAATTTTGATTTACTAAATTCATGGTGCAGAAAATTCGTTATCACTTAATATGGTCAAAGTATTATGAATAGAATCTTTTTGTCATTCTTAAAAAAAATTAGTCTGAAAGTTAAGAACAGAATTGGTGTCTTTATTATGAAAGAATAATTTTAAAATTCTAATAATGAAATAAATTTTTAGAATTGACATTCCTCATTTGGAAAATGCCATTTACAAAATTCCAGAAAATTCAGAAGAATAAACTTACTGAAATCAGCCACATAAAGTCATTCAAGCAGTATGTAACCAATCAGGTATTCAGCCGCAAAGAATGCGAGATTTTTGTTCCACCAATTTTATTAGATAGGAAAAAAATGAAATTCTCACCTTTTTGCCCAAATCGTGACAAAATTCAATATCCATTTCGTGTAAAGTTTCAATATGTTCATTAACAAAAGCAATCGGCACCAAGATGAAGTTTTTCTTCTTGTGAACCTTGGCGTAAAGTTCAATAGCGTCATCTGTAAATGGCGATAACCATTCCACGGGCCCAACTTTTGATTGCCAGGTCAAAATAAACGGATTCGAATTATTCAATTCTTGCATAACTAGTTGTACTGTTGCTCCAACTTCAGAAGCGTAAGGATCCCCCCTTCGTATTGCCTTTAAAGAAATAAAAAACAAATTTTTAAGTTAGTGTGCCAAGAACAATTTAAAGATATAATGTACCTTCATTGGAAGTGAATGAGCAGAGAACATAATTATCACATCCTTTTGATCTTCTTTAGGAAAATGCTTTAATTCATCCTTGATTCTTTCAGCAAAAACTTTCACTAATAAAGGATGAGTACTCCATCGGTCTATCACACTTAGTTTCATTCCATTTAGTAACTCTTCCCTGGAAAATAGATAGCAATATTATGGTATAATGCAATTTTGTTTTTCAGGGATCACAGTGTAAAAGTAGCTCAAAAAAGGGTAATTAGGAGCATTTTTTCATGAAAAAGGACAAAAACAGGGCAAAGAGTAACATTTATTTTTACATGTAAAAAAGAAGAAATAATCTTTTTATAATAAATTTTTTGTTTTTAAATAATTGTACAGGGTTGCTACAAAATCCCAATTTCAAAATTCACTGACTTTTCCCTGACAAATTTTTCATTTTCTCTGACCATTCTGAATTTTTCTTTCAGGTATAAGAACAACTTTACACCTAGCAGATAAACAATGATAATGCAAATTAAAAATTACGTAGGACATACGTAAAATATATGAATTTTTAATCAAACCTTTGAGTTTTCATCTGAAAAGATCGATTTTGAACAAAAAAGGAAATAATTAAATTTTCAGTTAAAACGATTGTTTTTCAACTAAGAAAATAGGATTTTTCAACAAAATAGTTAAATTTTCAACCAAAGTGATCTTTAATAAAAACAAGAATTCTCAACAAAGTGTAATAGTCGATATTTCCACCAAAAAATATTTTAATTTTCAAACCAAGTCAGTTGCATTAAATAAAAAATTACGAATTTTCAACGAATTAGTTCAATTCTCAACCAAAATAGACTACTTTTCCAATCAAAAAGATGAATTTACAACAAAAGAGTTGAATTCTCAATCAAATAAATGTATTTTCTACCAAAAAAGACAAATTTTCAATAAAATGAATTAATTTTCAATAGAAAATAATAATTTTCAACCAAATAGTTAAATTTTTAAAACAAACAGATGAGTTTTCAATCAAGAAGATTAAATAACTATAAAAAAAGCTTTCCACAAAATAAAGAATAATCCAATTTTCAGTTAAAACAATGAATTTTAAACAAAATTGACGAATCTTCAAGCGAAAAAATTAATTTCTAACCAAGCAGTAGAGTTTTTATCCTAAAATATGAATTTTCTGTAAAAACAGAAAAGTTTACAACAAAATACCTGAATTTTATTCTGAAAAAGATCATTTTCTGCCCAAAATAGAATATAGTTAAATTTTCAGTTATAAAAATAAATTTTCAACAAAAAAGGCGAATTTTCAACAAAATAGTTTAATTTTCACATGAGACACATGAATTTTCAACCTAAAATAGAATTGAAAAAAAAAAAATTAATTTTCAACCAAATAAAATTTTAATGAATGAATTACGTTTTCAATGAAACAGATGAATTTTCAACCAAAAAGATAAAATTTCTATCCAAAAAGATTATTTGTCTACCGAAAAAGATTAATTTTTAACAAAATATTTAAATTTTCAACTGAAGATCATTTTTCAACCAAGCGAGGAATATTTGAATTTTCAGATAAAAATATTAATGACAAAGAAAAATTTTCCACAAAATAGTTAAATTTTGAACAAAAATAATAATAATAATAATAATAATAATAATAATAATAATAATAATAATAATAATAATAATTGGCGTAGGGATGTGGCGACCCCATCGCCCGAGAGCTCCTGCTCTTGCAGTCAGCCGCGTTGCTTTGGGCTAACTCCCCAATGCAACGAATTATGCGGTTACGACACAAGTATCGCGCAGTGCCACCCACAATAGGCCTCTCTCGGATGGAGGCCATGGTTCAGTTGGGAGTGGCAATAGGAACGAACCGAGGCGACGACCAGGCAATGACCCCGGACAAACGCGAGAACATCGATTTAAATGGTCGGACCAACTCAGGAGGGACCTTCTTACCTGTTGGCAAAGAAGCTCACCGGCGCGGAGAGGATTCATGAAGAGGTTGCATGACCGTTGGGGCAATATGCACCCGGAATATGCTCATAAAACGCCTCAGTATTTGAGAGATCAGGTATCCTTCTTGCGAAAAAACGGATATGAAGCTGTTTATCAACAGGAAGAGGAGCAACATCCTCCAGTGAACATTCCACCCGTTCCAGCAAGACCACCTTTGCAGATAGCCGATAATGTCAACATGAGAAGTAGGAGATCTATCCACCAAAAAGTCTTCCTCAGGATGGACAAATTAGCTGAAGCTAATACTGCTCTCCGCGATTTGCTCCCCGAAGATGTTAATCTCTGGAATCTGAACTGTGTAGTTTACGAGAAGGCGGTCTCCCTGCTTAGCGACGATAGAAGTAACGAAACTTCGGTACGTCTGAGTAAGACACGCGAGCGTATTGCACAGCTTCAGTTCAAAATTGAAACGGCGAGACGGCATGCATCAAATGTTCAGTGCGTGATTAGCTACATAACAGCAAATAAAAAGTTCACTCCAAAAGTTAGGGCACTTGCTCGAAACTTGAGGAAAGCAAATCACACGCTGAACAAGTGTAAACTGTCGACCATCAAGCAGCACTGGACGCAAAAAGTAAGATCTCTTTCAACAGCGAAACAGCGCCTTGAACGGCGAGTTAAGTGGATTCAGGAAAATTCCACCTTTTCTACTAATCCTTCCCGTCTGTTCAATAAAGCGTCATGTGTAGTTAAAAATCCGCCTAGTCGAGAAGAGATTCAAATCTTCTGGGAGCAAGTATATGGAGATACTTATCAGCTAAATGAAGACGCTTCCGATATATCACTCTTTCGTAACTTTTGCCAAAGGCAAAGGTTACAAGATCCAGAGGAAGAGTGTCCACTAATTACTGCTGAAGAAGTGAAGAAAGTTATCGCTAGAACTAAGAACTTTTCGGCGCCAGGGCCAGATAAAATCAACAACTTTTGGTGGAAGAAGTTTACTTCTACGCACCAACATCTAGCTCGTATATTTACTACTTTCTTAAACGGAGAACAACCCGTCCCGCAGTGGCTAGTGGAAGGACGCACGGTATTGATCCCTAAGGCCGGAGATTTGTCATGTCCAAAGAACTACAGGCCCATAGCTTGTTTAAACACCAGCTACAAGCTATTCACTGGCATCCTCAAAGAGAGGATATTGACATCTATCGAGCCGGTATGGAGTGCAATAGTCGAACAACGTGGATGCAAGAGAGGGCTGGCAGGTTGCAGGGAGAACCTGTTAATAGACAGGTGTATTACCCAGGATTCGATCAGGTATCGACGCAATCTGTCCATGGCTTGGATTGATTACCGTAAGGCATTCGATAACACGAACCATGAGCTTCTTATCAAGCTCCTTGAGTGCATGGAGGTGCATCAAAAAATAGTGAGATGCATAGAAGAGCTTATGCTCTTGTGGCGGACAAGATTTGTCATAACATCTGACAAAAGACAAGTAACTACAAGCTTTGTCACATATAAGAGGGGGGTCTTTCAAGGAGACTCTCTAAGTCCGATACTTTTCTGCATTTCCCTCTTGCCTCTATCTATTGTGCTCCGAGGCAAAAGCTCTGGATACCTATGTGGCCCGCCGAGCAGAAGAGAATATAAGGTCAACCACCTTTTATACATGGACGACCTTAAACTCTTTGCTTCCTCAAAAAAGGACCTTAACATCCTTGTAGATGCGGTAAATAGGTATTCTAAAGCGATTGGCATGAGCTTCGGACTGGACAAGTGTGCCTGCGTCCACCTACACCAAGGAAGACTAGAAACTACATCATCCAGTGACGATCAGGATGTTCAACTCATAGGCGGAAATACCATTCAACATCTTGGTATTGGAGAAACATATACATATCTTGGAATACCGCAAGCGGAAACCCAAAATGTGCATAACTTGAAAACGGCCCTTGGAAAAAGGTATCGCCAAATTCTCAGAAAAATTTGGGCTTCCGAATTATCTGGAAAGAATAAGATCCAGGCGACCAATATGCTGGCCGTTCCTATACTGCTCTACACGTTTGGTGCAGTAAAATGGAACGTCGATGAGTTAAAACAACTTGATCGAAGCACACGCAAGATGATGACAATTCAACGAAGTCTTCATCCTAGATCTTCCGTACCTCGAATATATCTCCCTCGCGATAAAGGAGGTAGAGGATTGCTAAGCTTAGAGTGTCTTCATCGGAGAACGGTTCTGGCTACAGCCTGTTCAGTTCTAAAAAGCACGGATTCCCTTATGAGACTCGTACATCAACATGAAGTCGCCAATGCTGCGGTGTTTCTATACCATGCAGCAGATAGGGCCGCAGAGGAGCTTGACCTCCCATTTGATTCCAGCGACATTACACATGGCCTAGCATCACTAACACCTCTGGTGCTCAAAAGTCGTATACAGGAAGCAGAGCATACGCTTCTACTAAGAGAACATGCTGAGAAACCCCTCCATGGTAAGTTCTACGGCATCCTACGTAGAGAAGAGCTCTCGATGGGTCTGACCAACATGTTTCTCAAGTCTGCTGGATTGAGATCGGAGACCGAGGGATTTCTTTTTGCCTGTCAAGACGGCGTCATAGACACCTTAGTTTACCGCGAGCGCATAATGAATATACCTGTACGCGATACCAACTGCCGAGCGTGCAAGCTAGAGCCCGAAACACTTGGACATGTTCTCAGTGGATGCTCTAAATATGCACGCTGCGCGTACATAGAGAGACACAATGCAGCTCTAAAAGTGATATATTACCATCTTAGGCATTTCTATGGTGTTGATCTATTGCCCGTCTTGCCATACGCCCAGGGGGAACTCGAGTCAGTTGTGGAGAATGATCAGTGTAAGATCTACTGGAATTTCTCATTCTCCACCACTCAACGTATCAGTGCTACGAAGCCTGACATTGTCCTCCAAGATCTGAAGAACAAGATCATTTACGTGATTGAATTCTCGGCACCAGCCGATGGTAATATCACGGCAAAGGAGGGAGAAAAACAGGCGAAATATCAAGCACTTCTTTTCGAGCTGAGTAAGCTGTACCAAGGCTACAAAGTCCATCTTATAATTCTCATAATCGGCTGCCTTGGAGGTATGAAAGCTTCATTTATTAGCCAACTCAACAAGATTCCGGCTTGCCAGCGTCAGGCTCATTTTATCGCGAACCGGATGCAAAAGGCTGTTCTCCTGGGATCACTCCATCTGGTCCGTCAACACTGTTCCTCTTAAATTCTACAAAGATTGGTAGCTCTAAAAAAGTATCCAGAGGTGAAACCTTCATCTCCAACTGTCTTGTCTGCCGCGTAAGGTCATCCGCGGCTAGAGACCTGACTCCAGGGAACAGTGTTGCCCGATGTTATCACGCGTAAATTTCCCGCTCTTGCTTACCTTCTAGGACTGAAGGAGCAGAAGCGGATGACGTACACGTTCCAGTAGCTTTGGGATTGGTTTCTTTAAGGAATCATGATCGAAGCTTCCGGAGCCTACAACTTCTCTAATAATAATAATAGATCTTTATTAAGATGCCAACAACATATACAAAGTATTCAGAAAATATTAATGGAAGGGCACTTAAAGGGCCGAGGTACAGCTTAGAGCTGCTTTGCAACCTAACCATGACTTTTCAACTAAAATGATGAATCATCAAACAAAAAATTGAATTTTTAACAAAGTAGTTCCACTTTAAGTAAGTACCTAGTTTATATTTCAATTTAAAAAAGAAAGGATTTTAATTTTAAACCAAAAACAGTTGAATTCAACCAAAAAGACGAGTTTTCAGCAAAATAGTTGAATCCTCAAGCAAAACCGATTAATTTTCAACCAAACTAGTTGTGATTCTTAATAAAAAAGACGCAATTTCAGGTAAGATATATGTATTTTCCTCCCACAAAAACGAAAATTTAAAAAATATGGTTTTTTAATAAAATTGTTGTATTTTCAACAAATAAATAAAATTAATCAAATTCAGTTTATCAAAAATTCAGTGACTCTGTCAGTTTTTCCCTGACATTCCCTGATTTTCGCTGACCAGTTATAAATTTCCAGACATCTTTCTCAGATTTGTTAATTTGTCCTTACTTTAATTACCAAAATTTTAACAGCCAATTTAAAAAGGTTGAATGAATTACAATGAATAATTATGTGAGTTAAAAGACAACTAGACAACGAGAAAAGGGGGAAGTTATTCGAGAATAGGGGGGAAAAGGAGAATCTGAAAAAAGGGGAATAGGGGAAAGACTGCAATCCCTGGAATTTTATTTTAATTATAGATTCTTTTTTACCTGCCCTTGTAATACTTGTAAATTGCAGTAAAACTAGAACCAGTTGTCGCACAACTATATTGAGGATACTGAGAAAATATTACTGTCCTCTGGACTCCATCTCTGGAAAGTAAACATTTGTTATTCAATTAATGACTTTAATTAAATTTAAAGTCAATCTATTGACTGAAAACCTAAATAATTGAAACACAATTAATAATCGAGATATAATTTGTTTTAAGTTCATACTCTTCTATGTGCTTTAAAGCTTCACCAGTCAGGGGGTCAGCATATCGAAAGGCAACATAATACTTGTGTGGAGCTGTTTCTGGCGATTTTTTGTCTAATTGCTCGCACAAAAGTTCACCTTGCTTCTTCGTCCACTTCAATATTGGAGACCCACCTCCAATTTCCTTATACTTTTCTTTTACTTCTGGAGTTCGTCGCTTGGCAATCCAGGGGGCTAAATACCTGAAAATAAAACAAAGATAAAATAAAGGTGTATAATTTCAGGGTTGCTACAAAATCTCGAATTCAAAATTCCCTGACATTTTGCTGACCAATTTTTCATTTTCTGAAACCGTTATAATTTCTTCTTTCAAGTATGAAAACAACCTTACACCTAGGAGATTAATAATGCTATTGCCAAAAAACTGTTGTTTCGAAATTGATCTCAAACAATTTTAGTGACAACAGTCCGACTTCAAAACGCAAAATGCTCCCAAAACAGGGAAAATAGGGTCAGCCAAGAACTTTATTACCAAAAAAGATGACTTTTCAATACAAAAGTACAAATTTTCTACCCAAATAGATGAATTTTCAACAAAATAGTTGCATTTTTTTTACGAAATAGTTGAATTTTCAACCTACAAATTTGCATTTTCAACCAAACAATTGAATTTTCAAATAAGAAAGACAAACTTTCAATCAAAAAATGGAATAGTTTAATTTTCAGTTGAAAAAATTAATTTGAAACAATAAAAAAAGTTTTGAACAAAGTATTAAAATTTTCAACCAAAGATACTTGTATTTTTTTCTGCCAAGTGATTCAATTTTTAACAAAAATAGTTGAATTTTCAACTAAGAAAGTATGTATTTTCATTCAAAAGAGAGAGAAAATTTCAATCAAATTTTCGGATTTTAGGCCAAAAAGTAGAATTCTCTGCAAAACAGTTGAAATCTAGCCCAAAAATATGAATTGTCCAAAAATTCAACTAAAAACAATAAATGATTAACCAAAAATGGAATAGTTGAATTGTCAGTTTAAAAAACGAATGTTCAACAAAATAATTAAATCTTTAACCAATAAAATGAATTTTCAGCAAAGTTATTAAACTTTCAACCAACTATGTAGTTGAATTTATATAACACAAAGTATGAATTCTCGATGAATAATTAAATAGTTGAATTTTCACCTAAAAATGATCAATTTTCAGCCAAAAATCAAATCTTCAGTTAAGAAAAATAACTTTCACCCGAAAATAAATGATTTTTTAACAAAATAGTTAAGTCTTCCACCAATAAAAAACATGCTTAACAAAGTATTTAAACTTTCAACCAACTAACTGAATTTTAGACAAAAAAAAACAAACAAATTTTCAACAAAATAGTTTGACTTTTAACCAAAAATTTGAATTTTTCACCTACAAAGATGAATTTTCAAACAAACAAAAAGTAAACTTTAAAATTGAAGAAAACGATTTTTTTTAATTTTCAAGCCAAAAAGACTATGTTTTAGAAGACAATTTAACACTAAAGCCACAAGGATGAATTTTGTTCCTTACAAGAGGAATTTTTAACAAAATAATTTAATTTTTTAATACAAAAGATAACTTTCAAGAAAATGGTTTAATTTTCAACAAAATAATTAAATTTTCAACGAAATATTAAAGTTTTGACTAAATATTTGAATTTTCAACCTACAAATTTGAATTTCTAACCAAAGAGTCCTATTTTCAACCAAAAATGGAACAGTTAAATTTTTAGTTGAAAAAAATCAATTTTCAACCACAAAATGTTTTTAAAAAATATGTGAATTTTTAATAAAAAAATGTCTTTTTTGTTAAGTAGTTCAATTTTCATTAAAAAAAAGATGAATTCTCATCGAAAAAAATTATAATTAACATTTCAGCCAAGAAAAGATTTTAAATGAGAAACAGTTGAGTTTCTAACCAGAAAATATGAATTTTCAACCAAACACTCAACTACGTTGTTGAATTTTCAACAAAAAAGGTGCATTCTTAATGAAAAATTTAATAGTTGATTTTTCAACTAAAAACAACTAATTTTCAGTCAAAAATCAAATGATTTATTCTTCAGTTAAGAAAAGTAATTTTCATTCAAAAATAAACGATTTTTCAACAAAATAGTGAAATATTTAACCGATAAAATGAATTATTAAGAAAGTAGTTTAACTTTCAACAAACCAGTTCAATTTCCTACCAAAAACAGATGGCTTTTAAACAAAATACTTTGATTTTCAACAAGGTAATTAGGTTTTCAACAAAACAGTGGAAGTTTTTGGAAAACATGAAAAAAAAGAGAGGAAGAATTCTTTAAATAAGGGGAAAGTTTGTGAAGTCTAATCAGACATACAGAATAGAGTGGGCCGAATAAAATAAATTTCAAATAATCGATTTCCAATAGTAAAAAATTATTAGTTCTTTATGATCCGAATATACCGTTTTTTTTTTAATTTATTAATATCTTTTACGACCTGAAGCGTGTTGAAAATGAAAAAAAATGAATTTAGGCTTAAAATATAATATGAAAAAATGAATTCTTACAGTACAGTTAAAAATATGACAAAAATTTTGTTTTCAAATTTAATTTCATTTTTATTGAATGGCGCGCAGAAAATTACTTTAAAAATAAATTATAAGAAGTAAATAGTTAATTTATTAATTATTAACCGTTAAAACTTTTGAATGAAATGAGCCTTGTTTCGGAAATGTGTCATCTCAGCTCTTGATTAAAATATGGCCCTCGTGTAACTGTCTCTTTCTACAGCAATACTATACAAATTTTTTTGAAGTAATTTTATGCGCTGAATTAAAAAAAAGATCAAATTCAAATCGAAAGAAAAATGTTGTTTAATGTTTGATATATTTTTAATATCAAATAGGTACTTCCATAAATTCTTTAGGCATATAGCTCTACATATATGAACAAATTGATGACTGTAAGAATTCATTTGTTCATATTCCCGAATTCCCTGACCTGTAGCAACTCTGACTCTATGATTAATAATAATTTTTGCTGTATTTTGCTGAGTTATACTTTTGAAAAGGCATTTGCACCATGTCACGATCGGTCATGATGCGTAGTAAATATTCGTCTACTTGTTCCACTTTGCTCGGACCACCCATGTTCAACATCAAAATTGCAGTTTTCGGCTTTTCAATGTCCTGTTGTTTAGCTTGTACAGCCAGTGCCATTGGCCTCATTGAAATTGTTGACTTGCCTTGTTTTCCTGAAAGAAAATATAAAAAGATAAACGAATTTACGGCATTTTCAGGATTGCTACAGAAGATTCCAAGATATTTACAGGTTTACTTTTAAGCAATTTCACGTCAAATCATCTGAAGAATTTCAGATATTGTTAGTAATTTTGATAACAATTCTAGTCTCCGTTCTCTTAGACGCTGAAAGAAAAAACCTAAAATAATGTTTGAAAATTTCAAAAAATTGAGGAGATATACAAAATTGACAATGTTGGTCGTTTTTTCATAACTTTCATGATTTTTGTGACTTCAATGATAGTAAGGTGTATTTTTTAATTGTAATAAGACGCAGTTTGAATAAATGTTTGAAAAAAAATATTTGAAAACTTCTTGGATTTTTCCAAAATAAATTTTTAAACTGAATTTCTGGGAAAAATCCACTCTTATTTTCTTTAATTTTTTTAAAGATAGCTTAGAATGTCATCTAAAACCCCCATCAATATCAAAATGGGATCCACATCCGTTCTCGAGAAAATAATTAAACTTACGCAGAAACAATGCAAACGATGTGAAAAACCATGTAAAGAATTTACGAACAATAGATTTATATTATACTCGTATGCACGTACATTTTTAATTATTTCTCGAAAACTAAGGGAGATCCCATTTTAATATTTACAGGGCTTTTAGAGGACATTGCAAGCTAGCTTTAAAAAAATAAAGAAAATAAGAAGTAAATTTTGTTCAGAAATTAATTTTAAAAATTTGTTTTTTAAAAATTGAAGAAGTTTTTGAAATTTTTGTTTTAAAAAATATTTTGTCGACACTGCGTCTTATTACGGATAATGAAAAAATATACCTCAATATCATTCAAATAACTGAAGTTATAAAAGTTTTAAAAAATGACAAAAATGTTCAATTTCTAATATCTCCTAAGTTTTTTGAATTTTTCAAAAGTTATATTATGGTTTTTCTTTCAACACCTAAGAGAACATATACTAGAACTTTTTTTTTAAAATCCAATCAATTAAATTTAATTTTAGCAAATTTTACTGATCGTAGACTAATTTACCATCAATTTTTTGTACGATTATTAATTAATGCAAATGTAAAGGGGTTTTTTAACAATGATCAAATTCTAAACACTTCTCAATAATATTAATATAAAATTTCTGAAAAGTCTGAAATTATTATAATCAAATTATTTGTTTTATGAAAAAAATCAATTCGGAAATTAAATTTCTGGGTGAAGTACTAAAATAATTCTGTAAACTGCCAATGGCTTTTCCTGGTGTTGTAGCAACCCTTCAGGCTTGATTAATCATGATCTTATGACTTGCTGCTGTTAAATACCTTGATAAAATAATACCTATCAAATTAAGATAATATGATTAAGTTCTAAGTACATTCGATTTGTAGACTTGTTTAAACAAACTTAGAAATTCGAAACGATCAAATCTTGAGGTTAGGAAATATGAGAAAACAGCTTTAAATAAAATAAAGAATAAAACTTTAATGCTAATTATTTTCGATTGATTTTAAAGTAATGTGAGCTAAGAATTTCAGAAGATGTTGTAAAAAAGTTTGTTATTTAAAAATAATATATGTATATATAGAAATATATATAGCGACCGGTTTTACTTACCTACATGGAAGAGACTTTTTAAAATAAATAAACTCATTGTAGATATAGTTTTTAACACTTTTTTAAATCACAAATTCACTTGTTATAGACCTATAGTTGCATTTTACCAGATTTCCTTTCAAAGTAGAAAATCATCTAACAGAGGATGATACGATAAAAAATAAGCTAAAATTTGCGTGTGCCTGTGTAACCATGTTGTGTAACTGTGTTAGTAACAACAGTGACCACTGGTAGCAATGGAGCATTTAAGTAAAATTCGGAAATTGAAAACATTCAAGTATTTGTAATATATGGCAATTTATAAGAACAAATACTTTATTAACGCTAGAACTACCCGTTTCTATATAACACGTAGAGTATATTATTATATTTTTTATGTTTAATATATGGAATATAAGTGCAGAATATGAATCACGTTGTAGCTTGTTAGTCTCCAGTCACTCCAGTCCGAGCCGTGCCCCCCACTACTGAAACCACTTGAGCCAATGAGCCCGGGAGTGTTCAAACGGTTCGAACTCTTCATGTTCACGTGACTACACTGTACAGCACAACAGGCATTACATTGTCCAGAAGTATCAACGAAAATGTTGAATGCTCTGTCACACAAAGTAACTAACACTAATAACAAAGCACAATTCAGGAAAGATTCGAAATCTCAGATACCTTCGTTTTGAAATTATAAATAAAAATTTACGAAAAATGTCTTGTCACGCACCTGTCCGAAACTACAAATTGAAAATGAAAAATTACTAAACAATAATATTCTCATTGTTAATTAAGTAACTTTGGAAGAGAACTGAAGGCCAAGTTTAGGAAAAAATATTTCAGTAAAAAATTGTTTATTCAAAAATAGTTATTTAGAGATTTTAGTTTTTGCTTTTTCATTAAGTAAAACTTGCAATTCTTATTTTATCCCAACGTCCTATCAGGGTGAATTTCATTCATTGAAGGATTATCTGAAAATCTCTGTGGTTCGTTTCAATTTTGGAAAATTTATTTTATAATAATATTGTTTAAAAAATTAAGAAATGTACAATTCCTCAAACTATTTCTCAAATGAAAACGAACCGAAGAAACGTGCAGAAGTAATAGGTTACAAAAATAATTAACTCTATTAATATATGGCGTATGAAATTTACTACAACAAGAGTATATATATATATATATATATATAAATCGTACCTATTTTCTATGAAAAAATACGGGTTTTCCATACAATATTTAAATTTTCAGCCAAAAAGATCATTTTTAACGAAGATGATTAATTTTATATTAAAATTATAAATATTTAACCAAAAAAACTAATTTTCCACAAAATAAATGAGATTTCAAGCTGATAGTAAAATTTTAAATAAAAAAATACATTTTAAACTATATTAGAAGTTTTCTAAGAAAAAAGGAATTTTTTTATAAATTAGTGAAACTTGCAACCAAGTATTTTCAAACAAAAAAGATTAATTTTAACACATTACATAAAGTTTGAAGCAAGAGATGAATTTAAAACTAAAAAAGATAGATTTCGAAGCAAAAATGCAATAGTGTAATTGCTATTAAAAAAAAAATCTCCCACAAGAACGGATTTACAATAAAAATACTTGAGTTTTCAAGCAAATATTTTTCTTTCATATTCATATAAAAAGATCTGGAAGATACTATATCGTACATTTTAAATTTGTTTCAAATGAACAGGGCCTACAGTAAAGGACGTTTCCATTTCAATAGTTGCCTCAATATTTATTTTTATTCTTTTCAAAATGATTTTTCACAACTTTTGTTCAGCCAATTTTTTATTTCTTCGTTATAAAAAACCGTAATTTTATGATATCATTTGTCTTATAAGATCATTTTTATCAATACTCACAGAATCTCTGCATTGCTTGCATAAATAAAAATTGAGTTATTTAAAATGAGAGAATTGTATACCATTAAAAAACAAAACGTTTTATCAAAGCTAAAAACTTTGTTCCGATTATTAAGTTTGCCCTGGTCTACTCGACTTATTTAAAATAAAATAATTTTTGCAGTTACAATTTAAAATAATTTGAAAATAACACTTTAACAATTATATTCTTTAGACGCCATACACTTCTCTACAATGTTTATTTAAAGAGCTAAGCTGCGTAAATGTGACATCACAAGCCCTACACTTGTTTACATTTACAAATCGCTCACCCGACTCCATTTAAACATTCATAAATAATCAACAAACGAAATCCTGTATAATTGCGTGCAATTTTATACCTGTTGTGCTGTACAGTCTAATGTAACGTGAACATGAAGAGTTCGAACAGCTTGAATACTCCCGGGCTCATTGTCGGTGCGCGCATAGTGGTTTCAGTGGTGGGGGGCACGCACGGACTGGAGTGATCGGAGTGATCCACTCATGTGAAGTGACGAGCGGATCCCTCCAGTCCGTGCCGTGCCCCCTTCCACTGAAACCACAGTATGCGCGCTCAGCCAAGGAGCCCGGGAGTGTTCAAGCGGTTCGAACTCTTCCTGTTCACGTTACAGTACACTGTACATCAAAACAATTATAACATTGCGCACAAGTATACAGCATTTCGTTTGGTTATTTATTTATAAATGTTTAAATGGAGTCGAGTGAGCGATCTGCGAGTGTAAAGAAGTGTAGTGATTGTGGTGTAGGTCATCCTCTTGAACCCACTAAGGTCTCACGATTGATAAAAGAAGAACGAGACATTTTGGCAGGAAAAATTAAGGCGGGTGTGACGTTCGACCGAATTATAGAGGAAATCAGGGAGGAAGGATTAAAGCAGCCAAAACTTGACCGTTTCCATATTGTGGATAAGCGAGACCTTCACAACATTGTCAGGGATTATGACTTAGACAGGGACATTGCACATAAAAATGATGCTTTCAGCACTGACATGTGGGTGCAAGAACAAATGGCTCTCGGGGATAACTCGCCAGTATTATTGTACAAAATGCAAGGGTATAAGCAATGCAAGGAAGAGCCAGCAGGATTCGAAGAGAATGGAAAGAATAAAGGGTGTAACGAAGACAGCGGAGAGAAGGAAGGATTCGAGGGAAATGATGGAAGAATGAAACAATGCAAGGAAGGTAGCTCTTTGGCAGAGGACGATTTCATGGTAGCTATAATGACGCCGTATCAGCATGAGATGTCTAAAAAGTACGCAAACGAAAAAATTTGTGTAGACAGTACGCACAAGACTACCGACCACGACTTCCAACTTACAACAATTGTGTCTGTCGACGAATTTGGAGCTGGATGTCCAATAGCATTCTGCATCAGCAATAGAGTAGATTGTGTTGCTATGACAGAATTTTTTGAAGCAGTCAAAGCAAAGGTGGGTCGAATTTCGACAAAAGTGTTTATGTCCGATGATGCACCAGCGTACATCAATGCATGGACTAGTGTCATGTCAAAGCCGGAGCATCATTTGCTTTGTAACTGGCACGTAGAGAGAAGTTGGAGGACAAATTTAAATAAAATAAAAACCCCTAAGAAGCAGCAAGAAGTTTACGGGGCTTTGCGCATATTACTGGAAACAATGGACGAGGAAAGTTTCCTCGATAGTTTGGAGAGTTTTCTTGTCATGTGCGAACTTGATCCTGAAACCAAGGAATTTGGAATCTACTTCGACAGATATTATGCTAATCGTCCAGAGCAATGGGCATTTTGTTATCGTTTAGGACTAGGATTAAACACCATCATGTTCCTTGAAGCCATGCATAAGAAACTAAAATATTATTACATGCATGGTAAGCAAAATAGAAGAGTCGACAAGTGCATTGGCCTTCTTATGCTATTTGCTAGGGACATGATGTATGAAAAAATAATAAGGCTATCGAAGAATAAGCCAACGTTTCGTATGCAGCAGATTGGCCGTAGCCACCACGCCAGCAAAGCCATTCAAGATGATATGATAGAGGCTATTGATAACTACAAGTGGCGCGTACAGTCATCATCAACAGGAAAAAATCCTTACATCGTAGCAATTAATACGTCAGGCAGTTGTTCAGGGTGTCCTCTTGCGTGTCCTGAATGTAGTGTCTGCGTGCATCAGTTTACGTGCTCGTGCGTTGACTACATGATTAAAGGCAATTTTTGTAAGCACTTGCATGCGTGTATACGCAAATCAAATTTCCGTAACATTCCTGCGCAAAAAGAAAATTTTACTTCGGCCTTGGAGGAGCACAACAAACTTGTCCAAGATTCTCAAGGGCCATCAGTTCACGTAGGAGAATCAGTGTCTGTTTTGACGCGTATGACAGCACTTCTTCATTCAGCGATGAGTGTTATCAGCAGTGCTTCGAATGAAGCTTTATCACAAGCCGTCAAAAAAATCGAAGAAGCCTTCGAAATTCTAAAAGATGGTCAAGTACACTCATCAGAAGAGTCACCACTGCCTATACCTACTTTTCCTGAACTCCCGAAACTACCGAGCCACAAGAACATAGAGCAACAACGCTTCTATTCGACAAAAAAGAAGCAAAAACCACGTGAGCGCAGTTTGTCAAAACCAACTGACATGCAGAAGCTCTCGATTGAAGCAGCTATGAATTCAGAAGGTTTGACTAGCGAAGTTATTCACACTGATTGTGATCATGATTATGGCGAATAATCATATTATATATAATCATACACTGAGAAACCCTTGTTTGTATTTCTTGTTAAAAATCACACTAGATTTTACTATCTGAACTTTGCAATGAGGGGCAAAAAGCAAATTTTAATAATATTTACTAACCTCAATAGTAACTCGTAGCTACTTAAAGAATTATAAATTATATTGGAATAAAAGTTAAAACAATTGCATTTATTGTAAAAGACATTTGAAGTATTTATTAACCTCTGTAGTAAAACTGCAAGTCTGCACTATTTACTAATTTTGATAGGAGAAAATAGTAAATTTGTTGGATTAATATCTGTAGAAGATAACAGTATTTACAAAGTACTGTAGTAAAATTATGCGCAGGGACCGTGCGCACCGAATTACTAACTGGTTAGCAAAATCTGCTACAGTGGGAATAGTAAAAAAAAAACACGTGTTGCTAACTTTCATACAAGCCTACCTACACACATGTTCTACATTTAACGCATAATTCACATTTATTTAAATTAAGAATTGAAAACATTAGAAATTACATATATGTATATATTCTTAAAAGATAGTATTATATTATAAAGCTGAAACAGAAAAAAATCGGGTTAGAAGAAAACGAAGCTGGCGGGAATCGAACACGCGTCTCCGGGATAGCAGTCGGGCGATAATCCATCTACCTATAAGACATTTTGAGGCTCAGAATGTAAACTTCCATATGACCTGAATGATAGAAAGGTTATTGGTTCTAATTCATTTTATCTTTAATTGATTAATATTCATGATATTTTTATAATTTTAAACAACAAAATTTTTAATGTAATTAAAATAAGTAAATATTTTCTTTTTAAATTACGTTTTTTTGCGGATTTTGCATTGAAACATAAATTAGATGTCATTTTCGCAACCTAAAAATATGATCGGCGATCGACACACGTCGGATGCACTCGGCCGTGCTCGGTCCAAGGCTCGATACTTTCTGCTAAATCAGTTAGTAATATTTGGGACCAATTTTAATAATTGGTATTAACCTTTCTTACAAAAAGTAGAAAATGTCCATAATACACATCGTGTTCCTACAGACAATAGAAATTTCTTCTACATATTTAGTATGTTATGTTATTTAAAATACTTATTACTTTTATTCTTTTCGTACAATTTATTAATTTCTCTACTAATTTTTCCTACATCGGATTTTACTACAGAAAATAGTAAGGATTGCTATTATCAAATAGGAATTCTTCTTATAAAAATAGTATAACTTATTATTTATGTATTGAAATGTCGAAATTTAAGCATTTTGCCCCCATTTGCTATCCGTTTTAGTAATTTTTCTAACCTAAAGTTTCTCAGTGTATATATATATTAATCCTTTAATATATTATTTTAATTTATAATGAATGAATGATTAAATGAATTTATAATGTTTGTAAAGTTAATATCAGCATTAAACTTACGTGCCTTTAGCGACAAGGTCTATTAATAATTATAGCAATTAATAATTATTATTTGTCTATTAATAGTTGATAATGAAAATTTGTCATCCGATATCATTAGTTTATTAAATAAGCAAATCATATAAACAAATGCATAGTATCGGCATTTATAATGCAAAATAAATCTTTTTTCTCTTCACTACACTATAATTATGTTGCCATGAATGTTTAAGGAGAAAAAAGATTACGAATCTCGCTGTTGCTACGTCAAAACTAATTTTAAGAGTTTGAACAGAATTTGTATATAAACCGAAAGGTATGTTTAAATAAAGATATATATATATATATATATATATATATATATATATATATATTTGCATATATTAATAGAGGTAATTATTTTTGTGACCTATTATTTCTACACATTTGTTTGGTGCGTTTTCATTTGAAAGATAGTTTTCGGAATTGTACATTTCTTAATTTTCTAAAAAATATTATTGTAAAATAAATTCTCCAAAATTGAAACGAACCAAAGTGATTTTTAGATAATCCTTCAAGGAATAAAATTGGTATTAGTGTTGGTTACTTTCTGTGGCAGGGCGTTTAACATTTTCGTTGATACTTGCAGACAGTGCAATGCCTGTTGTGCTATACAGTACAGTGTACTGTAACGTTAACAGGAAGAGTTCGAACCGCTTGAACACTCCCGGGCTCCTTGGCTGAGCGCGCATACTGCGGTTTCAGTGGAAGGGGGCACGGCACGGACTGGAGGGATCCGCTCGTGTGAAGTGACGTTTTGAGGTTATGTATTGTTTAATGTCCGAGCGCGAGATTTGTTATCCTGACAATTCGGTGAATTTATTATAAAAACTTCAAATTTTAATTTCATCCAATCAGTTTATTAATCGATAACTGAGGTTTGAGATACCGGAGTAGATATAGAATCTTATAGCGTCAATATTGGTCAATGTCATATTCCTGCAATTAAAATAAGAAATGACAGACAAAACATCTCAAGAATTAGATCCATCGGATTTAGGGACGTTAGAGTTGTAAGTTTATACATTTATTCGTTAGAAACGTAGGTAGAAAGATAATAGTTCATAAGTTAATCAATTTTGCAGTTGGGAAAAGACTTATGCCTTAGAAATTGAAAATTTTAAGGATCACGGAGACGTTGGCGAGGTTTGGTTTGGCAGTGAAAGTGCTTCGAAAGTAGTGAGGTAATAAAATTATAATTAATTAAAAGGTAATATCTTAAATACGAAATTCATAAAATAAATATAAATACAAAATTATTGCTCCCTTATATACTGCGGTGCACAACGAGATAACCGGTAAGTGCGTTCGAGATTTGGCATCTGATTCAAAATAAATAAATGCTCACTACAAAAAATAATTGTCCACATTAAATTGCTCTTGCATATTTGTGATTTTATTTCAATACATAAACTGTTTTCAGTAAATATTTTAAAAAAATTTCCACAAAAAACTTGCACTCTGGATAATTTTTATATATTTTTTTAATCGATATACTTCAATTTAATGTACCTGGCACTACTCAATTTTTAATATAATTATAACAATCTTCATAATCTTTCCCCTATTCCCCTGTTTTTCATTTATTTTTTTAATTCTACTATTTAATTGAAAAATGTTCAATATGCGTATTTTTGATAGAAAATTTGTCCTTTAATTTAGATGAAAATTAACTTTTTTGTTGTAAATTCAACTATCTTCTAAATCTCCATCTTTTTGGCTTGAAAATTCAACTATTTGGTTAAAAACTTAACTATTTCGTTGAAAGTTTATCTTTCTTGATAGAAAATTCAACTTTTTAGGTTGATAAATAAACTGCTTTTCAATAACTTCATCTTTTTGGCTTCAAAATTCAACTGTTAGGTTGAAAATGTAACTGTTTGTGGTTGAAGTTTGATCGTTTTTATTTGAGAATGCGACCATTTGTTAGAGAATTTTTGAACATTTGTCTTTTTTATAGAAAATTAATTCTTTTGGTTGAAAATTAACTCCTCTAAATCTTCTTCTACAAAAAATTCAACTTTTCAGGTTGATAATTAAACTGTTTTCCAACAAATTCATCTTGTTGGCTTGAAAATTCAATTGTTGGGATGAAAATCCAACTGTTAGGTTGAAAATGTAACTGTTTTTGGTTAAAGTCTGATCTTCATTGTTTGAGAATTCGACCATTTAGTTTTTTTATATAAAATTCGTTTTTTAATGGAAAATAAACATTTTTGTTGAAAATTCAATTATCTTCTAAACAATTAGTCTTTTTGGATTGTAAATGCAACTAATTGGTTCAAAATTCAACTATTTCGTTTAAAATTCGATCTTCTTGATAACAAATCATCATTTTGGTTGAAAATTCAACATTTCAGGTTTATAATTGAATGGGTTTCCAGAAACTTCATCTTTTTGACTTGAAAATTCAATTGTTAGTTTGAAAATGCAACTATTTTTGGCTAAAGTTTGATCATTTTATTTGAGAATTCGACCATTTGGTTGAAAATTGTTGAACAATCGTCTTTTTCTTAGAAAATTAACTTTTTGTTGCAAATTTACCTGTTTTATAAAAAAATCGTCTTTTTGGTTTCAAAATGTTACTGTTTAATCAAGAATGCAACTGTTTTGGTTGAAGTTAGATTTAAACGTCGATAATCTGATCATTTGGTTGAAAATTAATTTTTGTCAGTTGAAAAAACAAGGATTTGGTAAAAAATTCAACTATTTAAAACAAATTATCTCTTGTGCTTGAAAGCTTAACGATTTAGTTATAAATGCAACTTTTTAGTTGAAAATTCAACTATTTGTTTGAAAACTGATATTTTAAATTAGAAAATTCAATTATGCCGCAGAAAATTCCGTCTTTTCGGATTAAAAATTCATCTCTTTTGATGGAATTTTCATCATTTTTTTTTGAAAATTAATCTGTTTTCATTGAGGATTCAACTATTTTATTAATAATTGAACTATTTGTTCGAAAATTACCTGTTTTCTTAACCTTATATTTTCGTGTTAGAAATTCAATAATTTGTTCCATTTTTTCTCTTTTGGGTTCTAAATGAAACTTTTTGGTTAAAAATAAAATTTTTTTGAATGACAAATCACTATTTGGTTAAAAACTCATTTTTCTTCGTTGAAAATTGCTTTTTTGGTGGAAAATTCTTCTTTTTTTTTTAATTGAAAACTTAATTATTGCGCTGAAGATGCAATATTAGTTTGAATTGAGATCTTAAGAATATGATATCTGCGTTAATTTTATTTCAAAGTATTTATTCCCCTATTATTCCGATATTTTCATGAATAATGACCCTATTTCCCTTGTTTGGAGAACATTTTGAGCTGTGAAGTCTGTATTAAGTCAACAGAGTCGAAAGTGCGCAATTTTAAATTTATCGAATTAATTCTGCTTTCAGATGTATAAATTCCAAATTGCTTTTAAAGAAAGAAGAAGACAAAATAATAGATTTGGGTTGCGGAAACGGAATGCTACTTGTAGACTTAGCTAACGAAGGTTTTAAAAATTTAGTAGGCGTAGATTATTCTGAAAAAGCAATAAACCTATCGGCTGCCGTTTTAGAAGAAAATAGCATATCTAATGTAGAACTACAAGTTTGTGATATCCTCGATGCCGAAAATAAATTACCTTGTGATTTTAAACTTGCACATGATAAAGGTACTTACGATGCAATCAGCCTCTCTCCTGAAAATCCAAAGGAAAAACGACTGAAATACATAGAAAATGTTCACAAAATTCTTTTACATGGTGGATATCTTCTTTTAACTTCTTGCAACTGGACAAAGGATGAACTACTGGAACATTTTAGAGAGAGTGAGTATTTGAAATAATTTTACACATAAAGAAAAACAAATATTATTCAGAATCATACATAAGTTTTTGATACATATATCGTTACATTAAATGTAAATATACACACAAATAATTGTATTTCTTACCTAAAAATAAAAAAAAGATATTAAAAGGAATAATTATCATTGGAACCACAAATCATGTAAAAGAGAATTTACATGTAGGAATTTTTATTTTTTATCTGTAGTTCTAGTTTTACAAATGTATAATATATTGAAAATTCAGAAAATAATATTATGATAAGTATGCATTAATTATTTTTCAGAATTCGACCTCCTGCTAGAAATTCCCACAAGAACATTTGCATTTGGTGGACAAACAGGAAACACAGTAACACAATTGGTTTTTACGAAAAAGTGAACTGATATGCTATTGAGAATCTATTTTAATAATATAATACAAATGATGAAAAATATTTCAAGTATCAATTATTTTTAGTTAGATAAATATTCGAATAAAATTTCTCTAATAGAAATTTATTATGGAGATTGAAGCTTTCAGAAGGAAATCTTGAGGTAAAAATGCATACAATTTTTAGCGTACTTTCATGAGTGAATTTAATAATTCCACTTCCTCTAATTATGCAGTGCGATGATGTATGGATAAATTATATTGAATTGAGTGCACTTAATAAGTGAAATCGGATACAAACATTACAAAAGATTCCATTTCTTAAAGAAGTATTGCAATACTTAAATGCGTTCCTAGTATTTAAGTTCTTAAGTACGTTTCCGCATATATGCGGTATACAATCATACATATTTGTATGATTGTATATTATCCAATGAATATTTCTTAAATTTGCTTATAAGACTCGGAGACTTTATTGGAATTTCAAAGAAGCCTTATAAGAAATTCTACAGTTTATTCATGGTTGCAGACACAGTAAATAATAATTATACGCTAGACTGTTAGCTTAAGCTTAATCAATAACCTCGACTTAAAACTTGGCTTAAACGCAGCCAAGAATCACACATCGAGTTTAATTATATAGGACGAATTTCTGAATTTACTTTAGCCACATATTAATTGTTTAAAAGAGACATGGGACAAGTGTCTTATTTTTATTGTAATCGAATTTAATTTCTCTTTTAGGAAAGGGTTATAGAGCTAAGGAGTTTGAGAAAACTATGTTATTTATTCCATGTCTAACGCAAAGGCATTCTTGGTATTCTCTAATAGTAAGTATAGTAATACTATCAATATCTGCATAAAGAGCAAAATTTTCAGAGATGTTTTATACAAATTTATAAAGTAAATACGAGATAATATATTGTTATAAATCGAGAAGTTACATGCTTAAAACTCTACTGAATACACTTAACTTATTTTTTTTCGTAATTCTTATAGGTGGTATATACATTTGAAATCCAATTAATACAATCTACACACGCTTTTCGAAGGAAGTTCTTATTTATTAGTATCGCCTCTTATCTGATCTCTGATCTACGATTTTCTACTCGTAATTTGTCTACCTCTGAATTTTCTTTCGAAAGATTTGTTGAAATGTGTCATGTCGAGTTCATGGTCGACTGATACTTCGAGACATTATAAGCATAGCCAGTAAAGTAAATGTTGAGAGTCCTAAAAGTGAGGAAGCGCCTGCAAAGACAAAATGTTATTTTAATATTCATCCAATTCAAAAGGAACATCCATTACTTACGTAAGCATAAATTTGTAAATTTTAAACCCCCTCCCAACCTTCTTACGTAAGATTATATATTTTTCACTCAATATATCAAAAATGTATCAATCATTTTCACCGTAAACTAGATTTTAAGGTATTTAAGAAGATTTCAAAGTATTTCAACAGATTTCGAGGTATTTTTAGGTATTTTAAAGGACTACAAAGTACTTCAAAGAATTGCCAAATTTTTACAGAATTAAATGAAATTTCCAAATGTTTTTAGGGATTTCCTCAGATCTGAAGGAATGGGAAAAGATTTCAAGGGATTACAAAAGTTTAAGGGTATTTCGAATGATTCCAAAGTATTATGAGAGGTTTTACAGATTTCAGAGTCATTTTTCTCAGGGATTTTACAATATTTTAAAAGACTTAAAGGAGTTTAATCAGATTTTTAGAGATATTACCTGCATTTCAAGAGATACTGAGGGACTTTTACGGATATTGAAGGGTTGTAGGGCATTAAGAACGATTTGCGCGAATTACAAAGGATTTTAAGAGTTTTCGAAATATTTCAAAAGAAGTCACGGGATTGCAAAGGATTTTATTTTCACGAATTTTGAACGATAACAGGGGATTTCAATAGAATTTCATATAAGATTTCAAAAGTTTTTTAAGGATTTCACGGAATTTCAAAGTATTTGAAGAGATTTCAAAAGATTTAACGGCATTTCAAACACTCTCAATTTGAATCCGTTACAATTTTCACAAATTTCAAACAGTGTCTGAATTGTAGCTATGAATCAGTTACTCTTTATCGATAAATCCGTAAAACTGACTAATTTATGAGTAAAAGTAACTGATCTATAGCAAGAATTCAGTCACTGATTGAAATTAGTAAAATCATTAAATGATTCAAAGCTAGAGAGAAGGAGTTTTGAATATTATAGAGGATTTGATGTGATTTCGAAGAATTCTAATGGCTTTTAAAAGATTCTAATGGTTTTTAATATATTTTAAGGGATTTTAAGAGTTCCGGACAGATTCCCTCGTATTTTAAAGATTTCACGGAATTTTAAACAAATTTCAAAGGATTTCTAGGAATTTAATTATTTTTTAAAGGGTTTTAAGGTATTTCAAAATAAGAATGAATTTTAAAGGACTTCATGCGATACCGAAGGTTATCAGGGAATTTTCATAATATTTCAAAGGTTTAAAGGGATTTTAAGAGATTTCAAATGATCAGGAGATTTCGAAAGATTTGCAAAAATGTCAAAGAATTTTAAAGAATCTTAGCGGATTTTAAAATATATAAAGTGGTTTCAATAATTATTTGAAGACATTTCGAGGAATTATAATGGTTTTTAACAGATTTTTATGGATTTAAAAATATTGTAAGGGATTTTAAGGATTTTCACTGTTTTAAAGGTTTTAAGCGATTTTAAGAGAATCAAAATGAATCACTAGATTTCAAAAGGATTTTAAAGAATTTCATAAGATATCGAAGTATTTTCACGAATTTTTGAAAGATATCAGGAGAGTTTAATAATATTTCGAAGATTTTGAACGTATAATAAGAGATTTCAGAAGGTTTCAAAAAATTTGCAAGAATTATAAAGGATTTTAATGGGATTTCGAGAAGTTTTAACGGCTTATTAATGATTTTTTTGGATTTTGATATTTTGTAAGGGATTGCAAGAGATTCAGAATGATTCCCACGGATTTTAAAGGGATTCCTGAGATTTCAAGAGATCTCATAAGCTTTCCAAGTATTTCACGGAATTTCAAGGATTTTAACCGATTTTTAGGGAATTTAAGTGATTTCCATGATTGTGAAGAGAAAAAACTATATGGGATTCTAAAGATTTCAAGCGATTCCAAGGATTTTCACAGTTTTGTAACGGGTTTTAAGAGATTTTAAAACATATGCCAAAATTTCAAAGCATTTCAAGAGATTTTAAAGAATTTTAAGAGAAGTAAAGGGGTTACAATGATTTAAAGAGATTTTAATATATTGTAAGAGATTTCAAGAGATCTGGAAAGATTCCTACTGATTTTAAAGATATTAATTAATGGTATATAATTAATTTTAGAGTGATTTCAAGAGATTTTAATGATTTTCACAGTATTTAAAGGGTTTTAAGGGATTTTAAGAGATTTAAAAATAAATCACTGAATTTCAAAGGATTTTAGCGGATTTTAGGAGGTATAAAGCGGTTGCTATAATTTAAAGGCTTTTCGAGAAATTTTAATTGTTTTTTAAAATTTCTTATGGAGTTTAATATAATTATTGTAAGGTATTTCAAGAGATTCGGAAAGAGTCCCATGGATTTTAAAGATCTCATAAGAATTCGAAATATTCCAAGGAATTTCAAGGATTTTAACCCATTTTTAGAGAATTTAAGGGGTTTCCGCGAATTTTTAAGGATTATGGGATTCTGAATATTTCGAGGGATTTCAGGGATTCTCACAGTTTTAAAGGGATTTCAAAAGATCTAAAGAATCGTTTAACTCCTCGATTCTATAGGCTTGGACATATTTTTACATATGTTTACCCCCCTCCCCGCCGAAATAGCCATACGTAATTATTGGATGCTCTCTAACTTCTTTTCAAAGTTTCATTTTTTCCAAAACGAATCGAATCACAATTCATTAAATACTTTTAGTTTACCATTGCACATTTGATTTTCTTCGTAGTATCCTGTTTTACAATAACAACGTTTTCCAGGCAGCGTGTTATTTCCATACACACAATGGGCTCCTTCGCCACAATCCGAATCTAAGTTACATGGTGCACCAACAGCTGAAAATATTAATTAATTACTACATGTTTACCGACAGCATTAGCTGCGCGGTGAATCTCGACTCGGGAAGAGTCGAGGATATTATGCCATTTCGAGCGCGGCTAGAACTCGGATAGGTGACCGTTTGCGATGAAAGACTGTTTTTTGTAATACACTGCGTTTAACTATAACTTCGAGCTGGAGGTTTGACGCAGAGGATGACTGTGTACACTCGATGATCCATCGCATCGAATGTCTATATTCAAACTAGATTGCCGAGAGTCCGTCTGGACTAGGGAAGGCGGTTTTCTGCAGCTTTCCTCTCCCCTGGCCAAACTTCTAGGCAAATGCGTCTACTTCTAATTAAGTCAGATGCAGCCACATAGTCATGCTAAAGGACTTGAATCGGTTTGAACCGCAGTGCTACGGGACTTGAATGGACCAGCCTGTCTACAATAATAATAATACTACATGATTGAATTTCTTACTTAAGAAATAAGTATAATTAAATCTTTTTTCTAAAGAACTATTGACCTTTTAAAATTCATGGATATTTTTACGCCTTTAAACCACCGATTAGCAATTCTTTTCGGTAGCGTTGCATGCTGAATTCTACTACTGAAATCTATCTTCAAAAAAGTTCTTGCATTTTAATGCACCTTACACACGCTCCCATCTGTTACAATCCACGCCTTTTCTGTTATAATATATACCATCCACTATATTTATCACCAATTACCATAGCAATCATTCTGTTTAATAAAGGAGAAGTTGGTTAGATTTTTATAAATAGATCATTTTTTGATCAAAAGAAACAACTTCCTAAGGGGTTGTTGCATATTTCTTAATATTTTGTTTTTATTGTGAAATTAAAAGAGAACTGAAAACTTAATGTAATTTCTTACTGAAGGTTTTTTTAAGCAAACCTACATTTTTCTTAATGTTCAAAAAGCATAATTTTATAATTTTTTGTGGGAAAATAAGGCACTGCTGTTCGACGGGCACCTGGAAATAAACTTGAGCCTGATAAGCGCGATTGGTGGGATAATTAATTTACCCTCAGTGAATGACATTAATCATTAATGTCTTTTTGCTTCCTTATAGAGGAAGTTTTGTAATGGTAAAATTTTCCACAAATTTTTAGTTCATTTACTTAAACCTTCCTCAATTTAAAAATGTCCAATACAATGTTCTAAGCAATTGTCCGGATGTGATTGTGTGGATGTCACACTTTTTTATGAACACGATAACTAGAAAGCGGTTGCAGATAAATTGATGAAATATGGAGGGATTATTTTCTCCACTTATATCTTGAAATTCACTGAAGGATTTCTAAAAATATTTATTGATTTTTTTAGCACCCAATAATATTTTAAAAATCGGTTTTTTATAATAAAACTTGTTTTATTAGCATAATTCACAGTTGATGCAAGAATATAAGGGAATCTTTGGTTCGAGCCGAGTCGATTGACCTATAATATTAATACATTTGATCAAAGAGTAGGGTAGTTATAGTAATTTATATATTTTGAAAATCGGTTTTTTATAGTAAAACTTTTTTCATTAACATAATTCAAAGTTGATGCAAGAACAGAAAAGATGTGTTGATACGAGACGAATCGATTGGCCTATAACGTTGATACATTTTATTGAAGAGTAAGGAAGCAATGGTACTGCATAATATAAGAAAATACGTTTTTTGATAGTAAAATTTTTTCCTTCTACATAATTGAAAGTTGATGCAAGGATATAAAAGATTCCTTGGTTCGAGACGAATCGATTGACCTACAATATTAATACATTTTATGAAAGAGTAGGGAAGTTATCGTATTTTATGTATTTTAAAAACCGATTTTTATAATAAAAATTTGCTCATTCTCATAATTTAAAGGTGATGCGAGAATAGAAAACTTGTGTTGATTCAAGACGAATAGATTGATCTACAACATTGATAAATTTTATTGAAGAGTGAGGAAGCTATGGTAATGCATAATATTGGAAAACACGGTTTTTCATAGTAAAACTTTTGTCACTAACGTAATTCAAAATTGATTCAAGAACGGAGAGGATTCCTTGATTCGAGGCAAATCGATTGATCTATAATATTAATACACTTTGTTGAAGATCAAGGAGGTTATGCTCATTTATAATATTTGTATCATCTGTTTCAAACAGAAAAAACTTTTTTCATTGACATAATTTAAAGTTGATGCATGAATAGTAAATACTTTTTGATGATACATTTTAAAATATAATAATTCTGACGATTTTTGTAAAGAAATCATAAAGCTGGGAAATTGATAGGGTGGGACAGAACATTTCCCTTCCCTTTTCCAGCTTAAAAAGTTATCTTTTCGTATACAATATTTGATTCGTCTGATTTGTATCTGTATTTTAAAAATTTTTTGTATTATTTTTTAATTTGGTATTTTTTGTAAATTTCTATATACACTAGAGTCCCTCTATAGCAGTTCCCTCTATAACATGCAAGGCGGTCCAAGGGGACGAGAGGGAGGCGTTTGTAAGGTCAGCGGAGTTGCGATGTTTACAGTTCGGCGCTATAAGAAGCCACAAGCAAGAAGGAGAAGAAGAACGGTTCGCAGAGTCCCTCTATAGCACCTTGGTTGATTAAGGGTACCCCCGAGACAGCTGCTATAGAGGGACTCTAGTGTACTTTGGTATGTCTATTATTGAAAAAAATAACTAATGCTTCCTCCATGAGTATTTGCTAACGGGAAGCAAAGTGCTCGTGAAACGAGCACCATATATAATTATAAATACAAACAAAGTGGAAACACTCGTAATCGGAATCACAGCTAGTTTAGGTTTTGTGCTTTAAACAAATGTTTATAGTATTGTTTCATGACATTTGATTACGATTGGTGGTTACTTTTCAACAATTATAAGGAAAAATATATCTTTTTTGAATTTTCGCCAGCTGTGTGCTAGACATACTTTGCTAGTCAGTGGAGCCACCAGATACAATTTTTCTGATTAGTGGAACATTTTGCAGGTAATGACTTTTCAAAGCCTCAAAGTTTTTCGAATAGGGTTTTTGATGCTTATTTTTATTCTTTTTTTCGCAAGAATGCAGTATTTAAAACCTTTTTAATGTAGGGGAAAATGCTAATTTATGTGAATGAATTATTTCATTTAATTAATAGTTAGGCACTGCATGTGTTGAATAATTAAAAATAAAAACAAATATATTTGGTATATTTTTGCTTTTAATTAATGATTATCTACTGTAGGCTGGTGTCCCCTTCTATGTCTAATTGAGGATACGGACGCAATAACTCGCCCGACGCTCGAACAGTCGCATAACTATTTTCCGATCGCCTAAGAGAGTGCAAATTTTCAAAGTCACTAAAATAGTTTTTCAAAGTAAGGGATAATAGAGAATGAGAAAATGGGACTTTTTTCCTTATAGTTTTTTTCCCCATAATTATTCTTAATTCAAATATGAATCGTCGTTTCTTGGCCAAATATTGTTGAAATCGTTCAAAACTTGGTGTACATACTCAGTATAGCCTTTTTATGGCTACAGAAGAAGCAAAAGTTGACAAATATAGGTACTATTTTTGGAATGTTTCAGATCGATTCATCAAAAATTGACGAAAATATCGATTTTATAAGTAAGCGTGCAGCTCGGTCAACGTTAACTCTATACAGGGCCGCATTCGATATTTCCGTCAATTTTTGATAAATCGATCTGAAACTTTCCAGAAATCTTCCTTCGATACTTAGGCACAAATTTCTCAATGCAAGTTTCTTTAAACTGAAAGTTCCCTCGATGCTTTTTGTCGGAGAAGCCATAAAAACGTAGTTACTAGCCTAGTGTCATTTTACAATTAAATATTAGTAAACTAAAATAATATGAGTAAAAATATTAGTATATCTCTCAATATCTGCTCCTTCTTCAGCCATCAAAAGACTATACTGAGTGTGTATACCACGTTTTTAACTGTTCCTATAAAGAATAATTATGGGACAAAAGAACTGTAAAGGAAAAAAGTCACATTTTCTCATTCTCTACAAGCCCGTACTTTGAAACAATTATTTTGGCGACTTTGAAAATTTGCATTCTCTGAGACGTTCGGACAGTAAGTATACGGCTGTTCGAGCTTCGGGTGAGTTATTGCATTTGCAGCCTCAATTTTTACAATTTTATGCAGCATTTAAAAAATGTATTATCTAAAAGTTCCCCCTTTTGCCTATTCTCCCTCTATGTTTTTTGCAAAATCCCCTTAAATCCTTATATTTACGAATTTTGCCAATTTTCCTCATTTTTTGGAAGTGACAATTAATTCTTATAGAAATATAAAAAAAACTCGCTGCCATCGATTAAGAAATTATGATTAACTTAGAGAAACTACGATCCAAAGAAAAAAGACAAAAGCAAATCGTCGACGATTTGCGAAAAAAAAATATAAATAACATGAGCAAAAGTACCTTTTTTGTCAAATAACAATATTATAAATAATTTAAACTATTATTTCCGTCAAGTTAAATTGATTATTGCCTCGCTTTGACTGAAAAGTTGGAAACAAGTTGAAAAATTCTGAAACCCCGTCACTTTCTAACTCTATTCTAAGATAAAATTGCTAAAAACGATAATAAATTGTTTCAACAATTGACGTGAACATCTTTTTGTCAGTATAAAGTATTATTTCATATATTTCCAGGTAGAAGAGTTATATAGTTTACATATAGTGAATAAGACAATGATATTTTTCATTTGTTTTAGAATTTTTTCTATATAAAACGAATAAAAATATCAGTCCTTTGACCAGTATATGTATATAAACTATATATAGTTAAAAGTCTGTCATAAGGACAACCGCAAGATTTCGCCGGGAGCGGGTGCTAATCAAAATTGAACCGCCGGATGCAATAAGGGGGTATAAAATTTTTCTGCACCATTCCGTTGGCCCCTGAGCGACTTTTTTTAAAATTAAAATTTTGATTTTTAAAACATATATCCTTATAGGAAATTTTA
>CAKNXH010002389.1:158331-168600 GCA_932178445.1 Andricus quercusramuli | reverse complement strand
AACCAACATTTTTAACAAAACAGTTGTATTTTCAAGTCAAAAAAAAAATTCTACCAAAAATGGAATAGTTAGATTTAGAGTTAAAAAAATTTATTTTCAATCTAAATAAAACCAATTTTCAACCTAAAAAGGACAAATTTAAATTAATTTTTTGTTTGAAAATTTAATTCCAAGAAAATATTTAAAAACATGTAAAAAAATTTCAAAAAATATAAAAAAAATCTAGAAGATTTGAAGGCAATTTTTTTAATTAATGGTATATATTTTACCTGGACAAACTAACTCCTGCCTTCATCGCCTCCTCTAAATACCCCTGAAATTTGATTAATTCCGCCCCCAATTTATCGAGTTTATGACTCGACTGATTCAACTGACTTTCAACAGTCATCGGATCACCAAGAGCAGGATTCTGTTCATAAACGCCCTTCATTTTCATAAGGCCGTCTCTCGCCGCCGTTTCCTGCTGAATTTTAGCCTGAATTTCATCCAGCCTCTGCTGCAACCTCTTTTTCCTCTGATTCGGAGGCAAATCACTGCAGTCCTCCTTCGCACCGTCACCATATCCAGGTACATTATTCTACAAAAAATTCACAATCAGTTTCACATAGGGGAGACTCGTACATACTGGATACGAGTACACACTGGATAATGTGCATTTTTCATAACAATTTTTATAAAAAAATTCCGAAAACTAAAATTATTTTCACAGGAATCTAAAAATACATACAATAAATTACAACTTTTTTATATTATTAAAACGCATTTTTTACTTATTTTGTATTTTTTGTACATTCTTGTATTTTATTTTCTGAATTTTCTACAAGAATCTACAAATATTACAAAATTATTACAAAAAGCTTCTATTTTCAAACTTCTAAGGAATGGTAGAATATTAAAAGACAATTATAAATAATCGTTATTAAAAAAAAAACCTTACGTTTGAAGCTTTTTTTCAAATACATAGCAATCGATTGTAAATTAAATATGTCATTTAAAATTATATCATTTCAATATTCTCAATATTTGAGCCATTAAACTGCAACATTTTGAATTTAGCTTTTAAATATATTGTAAAGTTAAATTTCTTAAATTTGCTGCAAAAATTTAGAATGATTTTTTATTTTTAAAAATTAATTTTAAGAGAATATTTAAAAAGATTAAAAAGAATTTTGAATAATAAATAAAAATTGAACAATTATTAATTTGGCAAATAATCGAGTAAGTCTAAATTATATTCAGAAGTTTTTAAAATATCACAAACTAATTTAAAGGAAGAAACGATTTTAAAACATTTAAAACACAATCTAGATTTTTTTGTTGAAAAATTAATTTTGAAAGAATATTTAACAAGATTTACAAAATTTCCAAGATGTAAAGAATTTAGTTTAAAAATTTAGTTAAATTTTTAATTAAAAAATTAATTTTTAATAAAAAAAATAATTTTCAAACAAAGAAATAAATTCTCCACTAAAAAGATTAATTATCTACCATAAAAGAATAATTTTTTAACAATAGACATGAATTTCTAACCAAATATTTGAATTTTTAATGGAATTTTCAACCTAATAGTTGAATTTCCAACCGAAACGGTTAATAGAATTTGGAAAAAATTTGAGTTACTTTACGAGATATTCACAAGTTTTGAGAAGATCAAAACTTAATTTAAAAATGGAAAAGATTTCGAAAAAAAAACAACTAAATTTGGATTTTTTAAGATTTTCAATTAAAATTTGGAAGCTTTTTAAGGATCTTTAAAGATTTTGAGAAATAATAAAAAAATCTCAACTTTGCTGCGAAAATTTAATAATTATTTTTTATTTTAAAAATTAATTTTAAGCGAATATTTAAAAGATTAAAAAGAACGCCCAATAATTTTCGCGTATAATGTAAAATGTAAACTTTTAACTTTTATACATTGTATAGTTAAATTATTTAAAAAAATATAAATTCACGCCATCATTTTCAATGCTATAAATTGAAGAATGAATAAAAAATTTATGAATTTTCAAAATTATATAATTTTGAGCAATTTTAAGCTAGAAAATTTATTTATACATTAAAATTTGTTTTGAAATCTTTTTAAACATTTTCTTAAATAATTGTTCAATAAAAATCATTTAAAAACTTTCCAGAAATCTAATAATAATTTGATTATCTTGGAACTCGGAATTTCTCCCACCATTTTTTGAAAATTCTGCAAAAGTAAAAAAAAATACCTAAAAATCATCCAGATTCTTTTTTGCGAATTTTGGAAATCTTATTAAATATTCTTTTTAAATTAATTTTTCAAAATTATTGTTAGTTTTTTTAGGAATGTTGACACAAATTTTGTAATAATTTAAAACCTTTCAAAATGCTTAAAAATCTTATAAGTTTTGTTTTCAAATCTTTTCTCGTTTTAAATTATTTTAGAATCTTTTCAAAACTTCGAAATATATTTTAGACTTACTCGATTATTTTCCAAATTAATAATTGTTCAACTCTCATTTATTATTCAAAATTCTTTCTAATCTTTTTAAATATTCTCTTAAAATTAATTATTCAAATCAAAAATCATTTTAAATTTTCTCTCAAAACCTTGAAAGCTCCTTAAAAAGCTTCAAAATTTTATTTCAAAATCTTAAGAAATCCAAATTTTTTTTAAAAATCTTTTCCAGTTTTAAATTAAATTCGGATTTTCTCAAAACTTGTAAATATCTCTTAAACTGACTCAAATTTTTCCCAAATTCTATTAACCGGTTTGGTTGAAAATTCCATTAAAAATTCAAATATTTGGTTGGAAATTCATGTCTTAAATCAACCAGATTCTTTTCGGAAAAATTTTGAAAATCTTAATAAATATTCTTTTAAAATTAAATTTTCAACAAAAAAATTATTGTAGTATTTTCCAAATTAATAATTGTTCAATTTTCATTTATTATTCAATTTTTTTGCATCTTTTTAAATATTCTCTTAAAATTAATTTTTCAACATAAATTTTTTTTTTATTTTCCCAGCAAATTCAAGATTTTTTTTTTCTTGAAACCTTAAAAGATCCTTAAAAAGCTTCACAATTTTACTTCGAAATCTTCAAAAATATAAATTTAGCTTTTCATTTTTCGAAATCTTCTACAATTTTAAATTAAGTCTGGATCTTCTCAAAACTTGTAAATATCTCTGAAACTAACTCAAATTTATTCCAAACTCTATCAACCGTTTTGGTTGAAAATTCAACTATGAGGTTGAAAATTCCATAAAAAATTAAAATCTTTAGTTGGAAATTCATGTCTATTGTTGAAAATTATTCTTTTTGGGTAGATAATTAATCTTTTTGGTTTAAAATTCATTTCTTTAGTCGACAATTCTTTTTTTTATTAACAATTTAAATACATTTTTAAACTAAAAATTTGATTACATTTTTTGTCCATGTAAAATTAAAATACTTGATTGAAAATGCATGTATTTTGTTAAAAATGATTCAATTTTGGTAGAAAATTAATCTTTTTGGCTTAAATTTCGTTTCTTTGTCTGAAAATTAGTATTTTTATTGAAAATTAATTTCGTAACTAAAAATTTATCGATTCCACTTTTTGTCAAATTTTTGTATGAACATTTAATCTTTTTGGTTAAAAATTCATCTGTTTAGTTGAAAATTCAACAATTTCTTTGAGAATTTATTTTATTTGATTAAAAACTAATTTCTCTATATTAAAATACTCAAAGTGGAATACTTTGGAATTTTAAACTTTTAAAATTGAAGCTTGAAAAAATTTTACTTCAAACGCTCAATAATTTTCGCGTATAAAATGAAAGCTTTTGAAACTTTTCAATTGAAAATTTCTTAATTAATGATGTTTTTTCATTTATAAAGTTAATTTCAAGAGAATATTTGAAAGGATTTAAATTTTGTTGAAAAATTCTTAAAAATGAATCTGGGGAAGATTTTAAGAAAATATTTTTAATTTTACAGGATTTAAAAAAAATGTAGGAAAAATTGTAGAAAGAATTCGTCTAATTCTAAATGATGTTTAGAAGTTCTGAAAAAATTTCGAAAATAATTTAAAATTTGAAAAAATGTAAAACAACATGTAGATGTTTCAAGATTTTGAAATAAAATTTTGAAACTTTTTAGGAATTTTTAAATTAAAAAAAAGTTATTTAAAATAAAAATAATTTAACTTCTGATTTAAGAAGTGTTTAGTTTATAACAAAAATGTATGAAATGAAAACTTTTCAATTGAAAATTTCTTAATTAAAAGCCGTTAAACTGCAAAAATTTAAATTTTAACTCTTATACATTGTACAGTTAAATTATCAAAAAAAAAATATAAATGCACGCCATCATTTTCGATGCTATGAATTGAAAAATGAATAAAAAATTTATGAATTGTCAATATTATATCCTTTTGAGCAATTTTAAGCTGGAAAATTTATTTATACATTAAAATTTGTTTCGAAATCTTTTTGAATATTCTCTTAAAAATTTGTTTAAAAAAAATAATTTACAAATTTTCCAGAAATCAAATAATAAATTTATTAGCTTTGAACTCGGAATTTTTCCTACAATTTTTTGAAAATTCTGCAAAAGTAAAAAAAAAATTACCTTCAAATCATCCAGATTCTTTTTTGAAAATTTTGGAAACCTTATTAAATATTCTTTTTAAATTAATTTTTCAACAAAAAAATTATTGTCAGTTTTTCTAGGAATTTTGATACAAATTTTTTATTCATTCAAAACAGTCTAAATTGCATGTTTTACATGCTTTGAAATATTTTCACGTTTTAAATTATTTTAGAATCTTTTGAAAAGTTCTAAATATATTTTAAACTTACTTGATTATTTTCGCAATGAATAATTGTTCAATTTTCGTTTATCATTCCAGACGTTTTTTTTTAATCTTTTCAAATATTCTCTTAAATGTGATTTTTCAAAATAAAAAATCATTAAAAATTTTCTCTCCAAATGGAATACTTTTAAATTTTGAACTTTTAAAATTAAAGCTTAACAAAATGATAAATCAAACCCCCAATAATTTTCGCGTATAAAATGAAAATTTCTTAATTAAAAGCCATTAAACTTCAAAATTTTAACTTTTATACATTGTACAGAATGAATCAAAAAATTTATAAACTATCAAAATTATATCATTTAGGCAATTTTAAGCTAGAAGAATTAATTTATATATTAAAATTTGTTTTGAAATCGCTTTGAATATTCTTTTAAAAAAAATTTTAAACAATCATTAAAAAATGTTCCAGAAATCTATTAATAAATTTATTACTTTGGAACTCGGAATTTTTCCTACAATTTTTTGAAAATTCTGCAAAAGTAAAAAAAAATTACCTTAATCATCCAGATTCTTTTTTGAAAATTTTGAAAACCTTATTAATCAGTTAAATTATTTAAAAAAAATAGAAATCCACGCTATCATCATTTTCAATGATATGAATTGAAGAACGAATAAAAAAATTTATGAATTAACAAAATTTTTTAATTTAAGAAATTTTAAGCTAGAAACATCATTTTATACATTAAAATTTGTTTTGAAATCTTTTTAAATATTCCCTTCAAAATTTGTTTAATAAAAATCATTTTCAAATTTTCCAGGAATCTAATAATAATTTTATTATCTTGGAACTCAGAATTTTTCCTAAAAATGTTTGTAAACCCTGAAAAAGTAAAAAAAAAATACCTTAAAATCATCCAAATTCTTTTTAAATTTTTTTGGAAATCTTATTAAGTATTCTTTTTAAATAAACTTTAAAAAAAATTATTGTTAGTTTTTCTAGGAATTTTGATACAAATTTTTTATTTATTTAAGAGCTTATAAATTTTGTGTTGAACATAAAATTTATAAAATTTTTTAAGCATTTTGAAAGGTTTTACATGAATAAAAAATTTGTGTCAAAATTCCTAGAAAAACTGACAATAATTTTTTGATTAAAAAACTAATTTTGAAAGAATATTTAATAAGATTTCCAAAATTTTCAAGAAAAAATTATGCAAACAATTTAGTCAAATTTTTAATTAAAGCATAAATTTCTAATAAAAAAAATAATTTTCAACCAAATAAATGAATTTTCAACTAAAAATATTAATTATCTACCCAAACAGAATAATTTTTTAACAATAAACATTAATTTCGAAACAAATATTCGAATTTTTAATGGAATTTTCAACCTAATAGTTGAATTTTCAACCAAAACGGTTAATAGAATTTGGAAAAAATTTGAGTTAGTTTAAGAGATATTTACAAGTTTTGAGAAGATCAAAACTTAATTTAAAACTGGAAAAGATTTCGAAAAAAAACAACTAAATTTTGATTTTTTAAGATTTCGAATTAAATTTTTGAAGCTTTTTAAGGATCCTTGAAGGTTTTGAGAAATAAAAAATAATTCTTAACTTTGCTGCGAAAATTTAAAATGATTTTTTATTTAAAAAATTAATTTTAAGAGATTATTTAAAAAGATTAAAAAGAATTTTAAATAATAAATGACAATTGAACAATTATTAATTTGGAAAATAATCGAGTAAGTCTAAAATATATTTTCAAGTTTTGAAAAGATTCTAAAATAATTTAAAACGAGAAAAGATTTCAAAATATTTAAAACACAATGTAGATTTTTGAAGACGTCAAACACAAAATTTATAAAAAAATTTAAGAATTTTGAAAGGTTTTGAATTAATGAATTTTTTTTTTCAAAATTCCTAGAAAAACTAATAATAATTATTAAAAATTAATTTAAAAAGAATATTTAATAATATTTCCAAAATTCTCAAAAAAGAATCTGGTTGATTTTTAGGTAATTTTTTTAACTTTTGCAGAATTTTCAAAAAATTGTAGGAAAAATTCCGAGTTCCAAGATAAAAAAGTATTATTAGATTTTTAGAAAATTTTTAAATGATTTCCAAACAAATTTGTAAGAGAATATTTAAAAAGTTTCCAAAACTAATTTTAATGTATGAATTAATGTTTCTAGCTTAAAACTGCTTAAAATTATTTAATTTTGAAAATTTATGAATTTTTTATTTATTCTTCAATTCATAGATTTGAAAATGATAGCGTGAATTTATATATTTTTCAATATTTTAACTTTACAGTATATAAAAGTTAAAATTTAAAGGCAATTAACGGCTTTTGATGAGAAATTTTCAATTCAAAAGTTTTAAAAGCTTTTATTTTATAAGCGAAAATTATTGATCGTTTGATTAAACATTTTTTTAAGCTTTAATTAAAAAATTCAAAAGTATTCCACTTTGAGTATTTTAATTTGCGGTTCAGTTTTTACAACTTAAAATGAAAAAATGACCATCATCAGGAGTTCGAATCTTTCAATTTCACTGATCGTGATCAATTTTTTCTCAACTGTTGAATTTTTATTTGCTATATATTTTAAAAAAAACTTCAAAGTAAGGTTTTTTGGTTTTTTTAATAACGGTTATTCATTGTAATATGATGATATAATGATTTCATATAATTTATTGTACTTATTTCTAGATTCCTGTGAAAATAATTTTAGTTTTCTGCACTTTTTTGTAAAAAAATTCGCCACCAGATTCCAAATTCAGCTGCTTTGTTGAAAAATAATTTTGTTGTCTTGGAAATTCATCATTTTACAAAAAATCATTTTCACAAAAAATAACTTGCTCAGACTTCCTGTAAAAAAAGAATAAGAGTAGAATCATATAATTAATATTCTGAAAAATTTACATTATCCAGTATGTACTCCTGTCCTAGGTGCACGAGACTCCCCTAAAATATTGCTAATTAGAGGAAAAAATTCAATCTTTGAGGCACAAAAGCTTGAAAAAGCAAAAAAAGCATAGAGAATGCGAGTCTCCGATTTTCGGGTTAATTCTAGTAAGCTTTCGGGAACATTATTTGAGCAAAACTGTACACTTGTTAGTAATTTGATTATTAAAAAAGGGATTATGGAGAAAAATGTAATCTGATGAACTTAATTCTGGAAAAACACTTAAATCTGACTTAATAAGAGTATTGTAAATAAGAAGACAGACCTTTAAAGATATGCACACCTCGATCAACTTCTGTCGTTCGCATGAAACAAATCACAAAAGCGTGTCATTCAGCGGATATAAATAAATTTTGCCGTACATTAAGGATGCAAACTAAACTAATTTTCAAACCCAATATTAATTAATATAACTCTCAAGTCTAAACCTTTTTTACTTCAGTGAATTTATTTTGGGAATTCGATTCGTGTTTGGGAGACTTGTACATACTGGATACCTCTACATATTGGGTACCTCTACATACTGGATACCTGTACATACTGGATAATGTAAATGTTTCGTAATAGAAATAATTATCCACTCTAATAATTTTTACAAAAAGTAATTTGTTTAGATTTGTAAAAAAATATTTGAGTAGATATATATCATTTATAATGTGAACAAATTTGCATTATCCAGTATGTACTAATATCCAGTGTGTACCAATCTCCCATTCCGGTTTTCAGGGTGGCCGTTTTAATCGAAGAAAAAAATTCCTAGTCATTTCCCGGTTTTATCCTGGTTCGCAAATTTTAAAAAATTTAAAAATTCGAACTCGAAAGCTACAAATTTTTCCATTTCAAGTAATAAAAACTGAGCTGCAAATTAAAGGACGCGAAGTGGAACTCTTGAATATAAAATAAATATTAAGTAAATATAAATTTAAATTAAATTAAAAAATTAAAAATTGAATATAAAGTACAAGTCTAGGCATATTAAAAAAATTATACTTAAAATATTATACTTTTCAACTGACCAATTTTAAATTAAATGCAGTTAAACTGCCAAATTAAAAATTTTCAACTATCATAAATTGTAGAGTTCAAAGATGCAGATTCAGTTCCAAAAATATAAATCCACGTTATCATTTTCAACGCACTAAATTAAAGAATCAATCATTGAATTAAAAATTTTTCAAAATTAATCATTTTAAGCAATTTCAAGCTAGAAATATTAAAAATTGAACAGTTACATTTTTTATAAGCTGAAAACTTCTTAAATTAAAAGTTAAATTATTTTAATTTGAAATAGTTGAAAAATCCCTAAAAAAATTTCTATTTTTATTATTTTTTTATTCATATATATTTTTTTTTACTTCAAAATCTTCGAAAATCTAAATGTTATGTTACATTTTGTCACATTTTAAATCATTTTTGAAATTTTTTCAGAGATTCTAAACATCTTTTAAAACGATTCAAATTTTTCGTAAAATTTTTTTTACATCCTACCAAATAATTTTTTAAAATAATTTATAATTTATAATTATCATAATGATTTATGTTTTTAATTTAAAAGTTTTCATTTTATAAAATCGTTGAATTAAAAATTTTTCAAAATTATATCATTTTAAGCAATTTTAAGCTAGAAATATTCAAAATTGAACAGTTACATTTTTTATAACTAAAAACTTCTTAAATTAAAAGTTAAATTATTTTAAATGATTCAAAAATCCTTGAAATTCTTCAAAATTTTTGTATGTATTTATATATATTTTTTTGTTTCAAAATCTTGAAAAATCGACATGTTGTTTTAAATTTTTTTAAATTTTTAATTATTTTTGAAAATTCTGCAGAGCTTCTAAACATCTTTTAAAATTGTTCAAATTTTTCGTAATCTTTTTTTAAAATCCTGCCAAATACATTTTTTTTTTATATTTTATAATTATCATAATAATTTATCATTTCAATTTAAAAGTTTTCATTTTATACGCAAAAATTATTGATAGTTCGATTCAACATTTGTTTAAGCTTTAGTTTAAAAAGATTAAAATCAAAAGTATTCTAAATTAAATAATTAATCGTCGAATTAAAAATTTTTCAAAATTAATCATTTTAAGCAATTTCAAACTAAAAATATTAAAAAATGAACAGTTACATTTTTATAAGCTAAAAACTTCTTAAATTAAAAGTTAAATTATTTTAATTTTAAATGAATCAAAAATCCTTAAAATTCTTCAAACATTTTTTGATTATTTTTTATTTATATCTATATTTTTTTATTTCAAAATCATGAAAAATCTACATGTTGTTTTACATTTTTTCACATTTTAAATAATTTTTGAAATTTTTTCAGAGCTTCTAAACATCTTTTAAAATGATTCAAATTTTTCCTAAAATTTTTTTTAAATCCTGCCAAATAATTTTTTTTATAATTTACAATTTTTATAATTATAATAATAATTTGAATTAAAAAGTTTTTATTTTATAAGCGAAAATTATTGATCGTTTAATTTAACATTTGTTTAAGCTTTAATTTTAAAAGTATAAAATCAAAAG